>JARYHS010013630.1:272046934-272080214 GCA_031002005.1 Vandiemenella viatica
CACGTGTAAATTCTTCTTGCATGGTTCTTAAACAGTGTGTTTTGCCACTACTAGCTTATATCTTTCACAAAATTCTAGCAACCTGCTTCCTCGTTCATTTCTTTCTCCTAGACCAAAACTTCCTACAGTATTCCCATCTTTTCCTTCTCCCACTATTGCATTCCAATCACCCATGATTATTAGATTTTCCTCCCCCTTCACATATTGAATTAATTCTTCAATTTCAGCGTATATTTTTTCTATTTCTTCGTCATCTTCCTGTGATGTTGGCATATACACTTGTACTAATGTGATTGGGACGGGCTTAGTTTCTAACCTCATCAAAATAATCCTGTCACTAAACTGTTCATAATAACTCACCCGTTTCCCTACTTTCTTGTTCATTACAAATCCTACACCAGTGACTCCATTGACAGCTTGTGTGCTAATTATCCTGTGTTCCCCAGACCAGAAATCCTGTGCGTCCTTCCATTTAATCTCACTAATCCCAACAACATCTAACTCAAGTTGTTCCATCTCCCTTTTTAAGTTTTCTAACCTACCTGCCCTATTCAGACTTCTAACATTCCACGCTCCGACTCGTAGAATGTTTCTATCCATTCTGATGACTCCTCCCTGAGCAGTCCCCACCCGGAGATCCGATTGGGGGACTATTTTACCTCCGGAATATTTTACCCAGGAAGAAGCCATCATGATATATGTAATTTGAGAGGATTACATGTCCTCGGGATACCCTTCGGGTCTTTAATGCAGTGGTTTCCCGTTGCCTTCTGCATCCCCATGCCGTTGATCATTTCTGATTCATCCGCCTTTAGGGGCCGTTTCCACCCCTAAGGGCAAGAGGGTGCCCTGAACCGCTCCCCACTCTTCCGCCCTCCTTTCAGAGGCCGTTGGCAAGCAGTGGTTGATTCCTTATACCGGGAATCTTTCAGTCGCCAGAGCCTCGTCCGTGCAAACAGGGTGCACCACGTGAAGGAGAGGGTGACATTTGGTTGGATAAGGCTAGTATAGCCTCTCCGAACCCCTTACACCCCAGGTAGTCCTTATAAACATATATTGTGGTTTATCCCTCACAACAGGTGAAAATATGTTATGATAGGAAAAGTTGATTGTTTGTGGTATTCAAAAACAAGTCGTCGGTTATCTCCTGAAATTCTGAAGAAAACTACGTGCGTTCTGAAAATACATTAGGGATGATCTCATTTACAGGGACAACATATGATGGAGGAATCACTAAAGCTATGTTTGCTCCTTTCTCAGTTGATGTTGAAGATGAAAGGTGCCTATTGAGAACGGCGCTGCACGAGAACGTTGTTCTGTATATAGTGGAACCAATATCTGTGTGATATCTGTATGAATTTCATTCCACATTATTCTTGTTTAATAAAGTCACTGGGTCTACAGTTCTTTTTCTTAAGAACTTATGTTTGAAATAATAAATTGTACATCATTCAAAATGTGATTTGCTTACCGGTCTATAGTTACTCATTCCGGCCCCTGAAGTTAATTCAGTGCAATAATTTCGTGTACTATTTATCTGTAGTATTATTAGTTCTTAAACTGTATATGTGGTAGCGTAAATTGAAGAATTCGGCTCAGCCGTAATGTTATTAGCTTCTAATTTTGTCTGAGTAATGGATTATCTACATTTGGATACCTTAGAAACAAAAAATTTTATTCGTAGCGTAGAACGACCTCTCCTTTTAATTGTTATTTCTATAATTTATTAATTATTTCCAAATTGGCTACAGATAATCTCTTTATTGGGTAAAATGATACGAAATTAACGCGAATTCGTCTCTGCCCATCTAGTGTATAACATATTGTGCGTTAGTTCATGCTAGAAAAGAAATCCACTTTTCAATTGAAAATTTTGTAAAAGGTGTATATGATTTTATGATTAATTGCACAATAGTCAGAAACTTTTATAATATTATAAAAAGATATTTATAATAAGAAATTCTCAGTATCAATTTTGAGGAACTTTGTAGTATTCTAATTTTTTTTTTTTTAAATCAATGAGTTTACTGTCCAGGGATGAAGGGAGCGTGTAACCAGGATATCCTGGACTAAAACGCAAGGGAATTTATTGATACAAGTACTGAATTTTTGACACCATATCTTTTATCAAGAAACTGCATTTTTGTTACAGTTTAGAGTACTACTTTTACATAAATATATAGTTAAAGAAGGAGTTGTAAACAAATAGACACGGTCACGAGCTCTGGTTCAATTAGGATGTCGGAAAACTGTCGATAGTGTTGTGTTGAATGTGAGACGTAGCGGACTCTTGTCAAGGAGGACAATTCCCGCGAGGAAGCTGCCGCGCCAGTTATTGCTTCCCGCTAGCGCCGCGCTCCGTATTTCCAGACATTTCACCACGAAAACAATCGCACAATCTCTTTCCCTTAGTCACTCTCCCCTCTCCCTCCAGCTCCCACTCTCTCTTACTCTCTCACAGACTGTATCTGCCACGTGTACTTGAATAGACGGAAGTCAAATACGGAGAAAGTAACATGCAAAAATTGAAGCGATTTCACAGGAGGCTACGGGTTTTTCTGTTTCAGATTGTAAGGCAAGTCAATAAATGAAATACATTTTCCTGCCTTCATCTTCACATTACTTTATTTCTGTTTCACTTCCTTAAGAAAGATTTTTGATAGATGATTTCGTATCACTGTTGGCACTGACAAACATGATAGAATTCTTTCTGTGTGTTGCATCTCACCTACTAAAGCAAGACAAACAACACTACTTTAATGCTCTTTAACAATAAAAGATTTTTTTGAGCTATGAGAAGATGACTACATTTTCAACGCTAATGATAGTAATTCTGTTCCTTTTTTATTACTCAGATCCTCTGAATAATGTAGTCTGGAGTACAACTCTCTGTAAAAAGGTAAGCGCGTATTGCGCTCCTTTCATCTTTAAATTGCCTCAAAACTCATCTCGACAGCAAACTCGATTAGCTGTGAGTCCTTCTGAGAAACATCTTACGAAGAAATTTCTACTTTCTCTGTACCCTTACTTGTAGCAAAGCAGATTAATTGCAGCAAATTAGTTCCAATTCTCCACTTTTTCCTTTGCTTGTAAGTATAGTTCCATCTCAATATTCTACTTGTGATTATAACTTTTTATCGCTTCTGATAATCTACTACTATTTCTCTAACTAAAAATTATTTTTCAATCAAATTTGTGACGTTGACCACTGTATTAGAACATGTTTGTTTGTAGTCTTACAAACAGTCGCACATGTGTATATTATAAAGGGAGAACAAAATTTCTATAGTTCTCTAAAATGTAGAAGACAAATAATTCTGCAGTTGCGAAAGAAGAGCAAAGTTTATTTACAAGGTACACCCCCGACTGACAACCTAGGAAAATAAATTAACTGTTAATATATTCCTCCAATATCCATATGTATAAATCTGAAAAGATGGCAGACATTAAACAGGAGTATTGACATTTCAGTCACAGCAAACACTATCAATTTATTATGCTTTACTCCTTGTCTATGTCGTTGGAAGCGGTAAAGGACTGGGGGAAAGGAACGACAAGGAATTTTACAATGACGATGTGAAGAAACCATTCCGGCATTCGCCTACAGTTGTGTCGGGAAACAATGAAAAACCAAAATATGGATGGCCCGGCAAGGATTTTAACACTGACATATTCGTAAACGATTAAGCTGCAACAGAGTAATTTTATAGGTAAAAAAAAATATTGACTCTTGTATATGAGAATTAGATGTATTAGATCACTTATTTCCATGAAATTATATGCTTATGTAACAAAAATAGCATCTCATAGGTCCTATACGTTACTATAAGTGTAAGAATAAAAAATGAAAGACTATAACTTATCCGTTCCCAGTGGTATTAAATTTGAGTAAGGTAACATATTTCGTAACTCCGATGACATTATTTGTCTTGGCTGAAACAATTTGCAGCGCATAATTCCTCTTAAATGGAATTTGCCAGTTATTTTGGGGAAATATAACAAAAGTAATGACGTAGCCTGTAACGAGAAACTAGAATTTATGTTAGTAGCATTTGGTGTTTTGAGAACTTTCGGGCGGAAAACATTAAAACCAACAAAGTATGAAACCAAATACTTTTCATTTCCTAAAATTAGCTAAGAGTAATGTATTATTGTCAGAAGGATCACAAAGTTATAAAACTTGTAACTTCTTTTCCCGTTAGTTTTTTTTTTTTTTTTTTTTTTTTTTTTTTTAATTTGAGGATGAGAAATAGTTTTTCCAGAGAAAACTTACAACCAACTATTAAACGCTTGTGCGACCAAATAAACTAGTTACATCACAACACAGTCACCAGAAGCCCCATCTCTAATCACGTGTAGTGTGACACACCAGTCTTCGGCAAACACAACGCATTTCTAAGAATAGGTAAATGAGGGACAAAGCCAAAAGCTACATAGTCTCATGTGTGCCTACATTAACACGCTTTCTTCAGCGCATAGAGGAATATAGTAAATCAAAAAAGCCCAAGGAAAACAGAAATTTAAAAGAACTGTCAGATGGTAATGAATGCCCTGTTAAGTGATTGCGCTGACGATTCATTTTGTTTTCAATAAATTCAAGAATCGGATAGAATTAAAAATGTCTCCTATATTGAAGAAATGATTATACTCGGATTTATACGCTTACTTTCGTAACGCTGGTTCGGGAAAGGTATAAGGAATGAGAATATTAGATCAATATGCCATTTTTACATCATCGCTGATAACCTTCAGGCATTTATTCCAAGACAATTGTGTCTTCGACTTCTTCAAGCGGAATATGAGATTTGTGCTGTTAATTCGCAGCAATTCCTGGCACAATTTTGAATGCGAGTAAACTCCAACAGACAATATGCAGCTCTGGTGTCACAGCGATAACACTAGACCTACAGATGGCTGCTGAGCTAGTCGCCGTAAGGTTATCTTTCTTCAACACCACCCGGCGGAGAATCCGTGAAGATTATATTTCATGACACGCCGTGAAAGCTTTTGTGCGGTCTTAAAAAACTGATGACAGTTTTTTTACCGGCATCGGAATGCAGCAACCTAATCTAACCTGATAATCGTACCAGGTGTAGGGAAATTACAGTTAAAAGTGGAATTCGAACACGGAGCGTGATCACATTAGCAAATCAATGCTATGCGAGAGGAGAAGATTCATTGTCAGGCCCGTAAAAGCTACAGTCGAGACCAAGATTCGAAACCGGGATCTTCTGGGTCTTAACCTAATAACCCACCAGATAACAAAATACATACAGAAACTCGAATCTTTGTTGTTTTGACCTCTCTATCATGACAGAATTGAGTCAGAAAATAATTTCTTAATTTACTGTTTTGGACTGCGTATCATATGGAATCGGTAACAAACAGGGATAGAAAGTTTCCTGTATCCTGATTGAAGTCAAAAGCCGTCACTAGGTGCAGTTTAGTTGGAGTCAGCCCAATGGTTCCTGCGTGATGCGTGAACAAACAGATAAAGAATAATATTAGAAATCAAATAAATAGGAAATGCAAAATAGCAAAAGAAAAATGGTTACAAGAAAAGTGTGAAGAAGTAGAAAAGGAAATGGTCGTAGGAAAAGTAGATGTTGTATATAGAAAGATCAAACAGAATTTTGGAGAAATGAAGAAAAGAGGTATGAACATTAAAACTGCCGATGGGAAACCTCTTCTAAGCTCAGAAGATAGAGCTAACCGATGGAAACAATACATTGAGAATCTGTATGTTGGGGACAAATTGACCAATAGTGTAATGGACAAGGAAGGCGATGTCGACATTGATGACTTAGGAGATTCTGTTTTGAGAACAGAATTTAATAGAGCTCTGAATGACTTGAAAGCAAATAAGGCAGTTGGAATTGATGAGATCCCTGCAGAACATCTTAAATCTCTAGGAGAGGAAGGAATCGAAAGATTATTCCAGCTGATATCAAAAAGTTATGAAACAGGAGAAAATACAACTGATTTTAATAAAAATATCATGTTCACACTTCCATAGAAAGCACAAGCTGACAAATGTGAGAATTATCGCACCACTAGTCTAACATCACATGCTTCAAAATTACTGACCAGAATAATATACAGAAGGATGGAAAGGGTAGTAGAAGAGATAGTAGGTGAAGATCAGTTTGGGTTTAGGAAAAATCGCGGTACAAGGGAAGCAATTCTGTCTTTAAGATTAATACTTGAAGGGCGGATCAAGAAAAACAAAGATACTTTTATGGCATTTGCAGATTTAGAAAAAGTTTTTGATAATGTTAGGTGAGACAAGATGTTCAAAATTTTAAAGAAGTCAGGTCTAAAGTATCGAGATAGAAGAATGCTCTATAAACTATATAAGAATTAGGTGGCTATAATAAAAGTAGAGAATCATGAGAGACATGCATCAGTTAAAAAGGGTGTGAGACAAGGCTGTAGTCTATCCCCGTTAATATTCAACTTGTATGTAGAAGAAGCAATGAAGAAAGTCAAAGAAAAATTTCCATGTGGCATAAGTTTTCAGGGAGAAAAAATCAGTATGCTACGATTTGCTGACGACATTGTATTGTTAGCAGAGAGGGCTGAGGATATTGAGAAGTTATTGAATGGCATGAACAAAATACTGAAGGAAGATTTAGGACTGAATATAAATCAAAGTAAGGCAAAAGTGATTAAATGTAGCAGAAGTGATACCAATACGAGCAGATTAAATATAAAAATAGGATCGGATGCAATAGGAGAAGTGAGCGAGTTCTGTTACTTGGGAAGCAAAATTACAACCGATGGCCGAAGCAGGAATGATGTTAAAAGCAGAATAGCACTAGCAAAAAGAGCCTTCATGAAAAAGAGAAACCTTTTAGTTTCAAATATTGTTCTAGGAATTAGAAAGAACTTTTTAAAACTCTATGTGTGGAGCACACCACTTTACAGTAGCGAAACATGAACTTTAGGAATACCGGAAAGAAAGAAACTTGAAGCATTTGAAATGTGGTGCTACAGAAGAATGTTGAAAATTAGGTGGACAGACAAAGTAAGAAATGAACGAGTTTTGGAAATGATGGGTGAGAAAAGAAGTTTGTGGAAGAAGCTTACAGAAAGAAGAGACAGGCTGGTAGGTCATTTTTTGAGACATGCAGGATTGGTTAATTTGTTAGTGGAGGGAAGAGTTGAAGGTAAGAACTGTAGAGGAAGACAGAGATTAGAATATATGAAGCAGATAATTGAGGACGCGGGCTGTAAGGGGTATGTAGAAATGAAGAGGTTAGCACAGGTAAGGAAGGGATGGAGGATTGCATCATATCAGTCGTAAGACTGACGACAGCAAAAAAAAAAAATAAGAATAATAATAATTGGAAGAGACTTACTGAAAGAAGAGACAGAGTGGTAGGTCATATTTTTGGACATGCAAGATTGGTTAATATGTTAGCGGAGATAACAGTCGAAGGTAAGAACTGCAGAGGAAGACGGAGATTAGAATATATGAAGCAATTAATTGGGGATGTAGGTTGTAAGGGGTATGTTGAGATGAAGAGAAAGATATGGAGGATTGTAACAAAAAATTCGAAAGATTGATGACAGCAAAAATAATAATATTAATAATTTATTAAGTCAGAATGTTAAAGGAAAAATTGTCTCAATTTATAATTTGATGGTATAGGGAGGCTCGGATATACATAAGAATTACTTCAATACATGAGTATTCCACGTCCGTTACAGATTAATAAATATAATCTCAATTATTTGTTCTATCGGTATCCCACAAGATTAGCTAGATCGGCGTAAGTATTGCGCTGTCTGTTTAGATTTAATCGGCACGGAAGTTCTGTATCATTAAACCATAGTATTTATTAAACATAAAATTCTTCACAATACATGATGACTTTCGCCAAATAAAAAACATAAAAAACATCTCATTCCTCAGGCATAGCACATTATTCATTTGAAATTTGGTTCTACTGTTACAATAGCACAAATTTCCAAGAAGTCTTTATAGTTTCTAAGGCATAAAAAAAAGTATTTTCTTTATAAAATTCTTCCAGATCCTGGTGTTAACAGCACCTGTGAAATTTATCAGTACGAAAATTTAAGCTGGAGCTGTTTGTACTGCTACCATTCTATTAATAATTTCTGTTGTTACTACTAATGGGAATTCACATAAAAGAGAATAGTAGGTCGTAACATCCAAGTTAAAGTATTCTCCATCCAGCCCTTGCAGTGTATGGGATTGCACGATGGTTTCACATAGTAAGGATCGCTAGTTCGAGTCTGGCCTCTGGTATGGATGGTTTGATTTGTTCTTCTTATGTTGTTCTCATTACAGTGTCCCACAAATATATGATCAAAGCATTATACAATACTTAGAACAGTATAAATATAAACAGGAGCCAGCAAAATTGTAGCAGAGACCGAAGGCCACATAAAAATAGAACCATTGTTAAAATTGAGTTCTTATATGTATGTACCATACACTTGTTAAAATGACGGAAAGCCAAATAAATACCGAACATGTTGGTTGAGCGATAACGCTCTGGCCTCGCATGCGGAAGACAAGTGTTCGAAACCCTCTATGGCCATGCCATATAACGATCGTATTCAAATAAGCCTGGACCGAATCTCAAGACAGTCCCCGTATCCCTCCTTATTTGGCGCATAGAAAATTTTTGAGATGTACACGTATTATTCGTTAACATAACAGAAAGTTGTGAGTCAATGCTACGAGTTCATTCAAACTGCAAAGATAATTAGTCGCAGAGCAGGAGAGGTTTTTTCGCAGTGTAGAAAACATTCAACACCTCACAGTCACTGCGGAATAAAAAGCACTGCTCGTAACCTTTGTTACAGAACAGACTTCAAAATTTACAATAGGAAGTTGAACCATTAAAATGCTAACGCGGCACGTTATTATGCAAATGCCGCAAAGCTTTTTATTTATTGCTGATACAACTGAAAATTACTCTGATTGTAAATTTATGAGCGTTCGCCGTGTGTATTAATCTGCACGCGCTTATTGTGTTTGGTCGCATTCATCCATTCCGTTCAAACAGCAGGTGTTTTTAATGAACTGTGCTATTTTCAGTCCATGCCGGCTATTGGCAATCTGGCGCGTTTAGCTTTGAAAGCAATAATGTTAAGTATCTGTCAGTGGTTATACACTCAAGTAATCTTGTACAAAACGTATTAAAATTTACATGTTATATTGGTTTGATATCATAAAATGTAATGACATGCTGCCAGTCCTGTTGGCCCAGTCGGTTGCGGCTCCCTGATGGTCTCCGGTTCTGACCCGCGTTTAGTTGGATAGTCACTGGTGCTGGAAAAAATTTTCAACATCAGGATTTCGCCGGCAGTGTAGGATTGGTACTGGTGCAGAATATGTAATCACCATATGGATCACAAATGTCCTGGGTAAAAATCAAACTCTCCACACAGTGCGCATGGAGTGATGGCATACGACACTCTTGAGAGTAGTTATTTCGGTCGGATTGGGATGCTAACCCCCCACCCCCCCACTCTCCCCTTGTGTCTTTCGGAAGAGAAGGCCCTTCGTTCACCTCTCATTTACAACACTGAACATGCACTCCATGAAAATCATCCACACCTACAACAACACTAACGAACTCCGTCACATTAGGGATGGGAACGGCAAACCACCGCAGTTCATTTTCCCACACGTTCCAATGGAGGAATAAATATCTTCTATGGTAGATTCTTGGCTGTCAGGGTTACGCCGCGTCATGATTTGTGCAGCCGACGTTTCAACCATCCTTCTGTGGTCTTCTTCCAGGGTAGCCTGTTTCTACCCTGGAAGAAGACCACGTCGGTTGCACAAATCATGACGCGGCGTCACCCGGACAGCCAAGAATCAACTGACTCTGGCCGCGGAAGCCTACGATTACATCCCCTAGGGTAAACCCTTACGTCCGGACACTATTCTGTCACAATTTCTGCATCCAATTGTTTCATTAAAACTTGTGATTCAATGAAGAAATGGAGGTCTATCTGAGAAGAATCTCAATCTGTCGTCATTTTAATGTTTACTAAGTGGCCCGTGAGAAAATTTCGTAAATTATAAGCGGCGAATAGCGAGTTTGGTAGTCTGTATAAGGATGAAAGAAGAACCGTCTCTTTTGCGGCAATTGTTTATCTGCCAACTGAAATAGGTACGCAGCGAAACACTTAAAACTTCATACGAAACAATAAGAAAACATTTTTGAACACGTAGAACACGTTAAGCATACGTATGACATAAACTCGCGGTAATTTACAACACAAAAAATGTGATTACATTACAGTTTACATGTAAACGACGTTATAAAATATTTAATTTACGAAACCTGTTTGTACACAATACTTCAGAAAACACACAAGGTTCGTACATGCCTCTGTGATATGTAGTGCTGTTATCTGCGTATAAAGCGATTACTTCCTATGGTCGCTAGTTAAGCCTGGCAACTTGACTATGAACGATCACATATCTATGAGCTTAATTTTTCATAATTTTGCCATTGACGTGCTGAATTTCAAAAATACGTTTCTTAATTAATGATGTCAACAAAGTGGAGAACTTTATTTTAACATTATACCTCATTTATCGATTTTGGTTAAGTATAACGGAAGAAAGATTGCTCGTCAAAAAAACTTTATAGAATTAATATACCTGATTAGATAATATTTAATAAGATTTATTAATTTTTTTTGACATGTCTTTAGGAATTATCAAGATTTACAGGATTCGTAAAATGATAATAAATCTGAAAAAAACGCAGAGATCATTATAAGGCAAAGAAGACTGAGAGATACGCGGAAGTAAAAGTTTTAATGACATCTTGGAGCTGTAGCGCAGGGTGAAGTTGCATTCATCTCAACCCAGCGAACCAGGTAAATACAAACTCCCCTTAGGGCTTTGTCCTCGCTACTCATTGGACAGCCGGTGCAAAGACAGTATTCATGGTGAATAAGGTATATTCTAGAAGTATTACTAGCATATGTTGGAAACCATTCGTGTATTCCAGTTTACATGCAGTAATCATGGGGTACTTACGCATGATCCCGTAGATACCACCCACCCTGGACGACAGATGACAGAGGTTCTGTTAAGTTGCATAACTCCACTAATGATCATATATTTACCAATAGTGTTACGTTTATGTAAAGTTAATTAACAAATATTTTGTTATAGGTTTCCAGTTATCAAATCTGTGCATTTTGATGACCAATTTTAATCCGATTTTTAACAACAGACATTTGTTCAGTCCTTACAGAATATTTCAAGTTTCACAAATATGTTTCCACCTGAATACTCTATCCCTTGCATGCCCCATACATCTTACTCACAATTCAGGTCTTACCTAGGATAAAATTTATGACTAGACCGAGGATTCTAAAACACGTTCCGCCGAACGCAAGCTGCCAACAGTGGTACCACTTTACCCACCAATCATCTCCCAGGTTTTCAATTGAATCTAAGTCCCTTGTCTGAACATGGAATTTAGCTAACAAATAGGGCTGTTGAAAATACATGTTGATGTTCATACCCGTTACTCCTTATAAATGGCCAGATTATATTAAGAAATCTACATGAAACAGTGAAAGAATTTAAGGTAAAAATCGCATAACACAAAAGTACTTACGTTTGGAATTTGGTGCATCAGCTCCTTATGATTAATCGTAATAATTGTTGTTCAACAAAACCTAGAAAGTTCTTCCCATATGTCTCTGCCTGTCACGTATATTACCTCCACTTACGGCAAAACCGAGTCTGTTCAGAAAGTGTTTAAAAAAAAAATCTAGGGCAGAGACTTGTAAATTGTTTTAGCCACTAGTAAATCTAAACTGCAATGTAAGGCAGTTCATTCACAATAGGAACTTTTCTAGAATTTAAGCGCACAATACATGGTGGAAACTAAGGACACAGATTCCATTTTTACTGTTGATATATGAATTACTTCCCGTTTTTGGATCAAGGGCAGCAATATACACTGAAAAACCAAAGAAACTGGTACAGGCAAACGCAGAGATATGTAAACACTCAGAGTACGGCGCTGCGGTCGGCAACGCATATATAAAGGTATGTTTCCGAACACGGCTGCAGACCGCAGACGGCGGCCCGCAGAGGGGAGACCTTCAAGGCCGACCGCAACCGTCAACACTGGTCTCTATAGTTTTGAAGGGAACGCATTCGGAACACACCGCCACTATCGCCGGCAGCTTAGCTCTGCCGGCTCCGCAGACTGCGCTACTGCGCATTAACCAATAGTGCCGCCAACAGCATGCGGAAGAAACGTGTTTATTTAGTGACAGTGAGTTTTTCTCATAAAGAAGAAGAAAATTTAATAAATTCTATGGCAAACATATATATTAATACGCAGGTCACGCTGCATACGCCAAAAATTTTATTAAAAAGACCGTTTGGAACGCTATAGCATGGGAGCTATTAGGCTAATGCTATTACTTATAAATATACTTAAATGTAAATTATTCGTCGTCAGTGATTGAAATACATTATTAATTACTTCCTCTAACCACACCATTAAACCGTTTTCACAATGCACAATACATATTTTAAGTTTTTCTCTAATCTGAGAATCCTTGACTATTGAAAAAACCTCTCTAACGAGAAAAGCTTAACATGTTCTCCCGGCTGCTAGTTTAATTATTATTGAAACTATCAAATGGAATATTTTCTTCTTCAAGATGACTGTCACGTAGTAAATTGTATAAACAGCACGCTGTTGATATCAGGCCATCAGCCACATTTGGCGCTACAGTAATAGGAGTTTAAAAAAACTCTAAATACTTGGTTTATTAGTCCAAAAGCATTTTCTGTCACTCTAAAGCATAATTTATAGTTATAACTGCAACTCCTTTGGAACATAATCACTAATAGCAAACGCATCGTCTACAATCAGAAAATGGGATAACACCACACTTGTGCCTGGCAAACATTTTGTTTGAGGGATGTTAAATCTCTTTGATGCTATTTTTCCCCCGTGCTTTATTTTTTAAATATGCCGTTATCAGATTTATTTACATAAGCGTCGACATTAATGGCTATGAATTTATAAAATGGATCCACGATAGCCTTCAAAACAAATGAAATGTAGTTTTTGTAATTAAAAAATAGTGACCCACTCCTTTTTGGTGTTCTTGTGAGAACATGTTTTGTATCTATACGACGAACGCAATTAAATATATATACTCCATTTATGCAAAAATTCCTGTTAGAAAGGTCTGAAATCTCTTTGAATAGGAGGCATCAATATTGTATCAATATTGGCATCAATTTCTGTCTTAAAACCTTAAGTAGATGTTTCACAATACGTGATGTACAGTGTTTTTAATCATTATTGAATTGCTTGCTTCTGGTGTTACAATTATATGTAAAGGCTCTGCGAGCATTCTTCTTTTCTTAGTAATAGCAAACCCTCATCATCATCATCATTTTCCAACAAAACTTTAACATTCGTAGCAGAAACATCAGGCATCTTTGTAAGACTGGAGATTTTCTCGGCGTTGTAAATCAATAAAACTTTCTCGGGTAGCTAGCCGAGTTAGTACATCGTTTGACCACGACGTTTCGGCGGTCACAAACGTCGTGGTCAAACGATGTACTAACTCGGCTAGCTACCCGAGAAAGTTTTATTCATCAGGCATCTTGCCTCGCATATCTCTTGCGCTGACTACATGGCCGATCTGTAGTCTAGTTTGTGGTGAGTGCCTTAGTGGGCAAGCCACGTTACAATTATCTTTCATACCTTTTGATTAAAAAAGGGGATTTTAATCTTAATTTTTATGAAGGAGTGACAATTTCTTAATTTTGCAAGAACCTCGATGTTAGTTGGAATTTAGGAAAAATTGTGCAATATGACATTTATTTTCTTATCACTGGCTGATTACAAGTCTGAGCGAATTTACCGTTAACATTAACACAAATTGGCAAAATCATAAAAGCAACGCTCAGAGGTACAATTAGCCGTCATGAGCAAGCAAACAATTGTATATTTATTTTTAAATCCATCTCAGAATTAAAATGCAAGAAATAATTACATTTGGAAACATGAAAATTACAAGTTATCATAATACTGTGACTTTACAGTTAAAAGAAAATCATGGGCGCCACGAATGAACAATATCATTCGAAAACAATTAGTTCTGGCAAATTATGCCGCTAGCTCAGGGGTTTGGTTCAATTACAAAGTTAGAACATGGATCTATCCTCTCATAGTCGCTTAAGGATTCAGTTTCACCGAAAGCACAGTCAGATGGTTTGGTCGTAATAAGTTACCATTGTAGTTCTGCGTCTGATGTCTGCGGTGATTGGAGTGGACCCACGGTATGTGAGACTATCTCACAAGGCGGCTACAGGCATTACCGGCTGTGTCGCCGTGATAAGCTTGCTCCAGCAAGCCGGCAGCCAGAAGTCATATAGCAGCAGTTGGTGAGAAGTCAACTTTCCTAGTCCGCCACAGACTAGACTCGCATAGCATGGACTCGAAGATCGAATTGAATTTCGTCGCTCTTCTCCCTCGCGAGGAAACTTCTCGCTCCGCCCCTTGTAGTCTCGAAGCTCACATATAACAGAAATTCCCAGGATTTTAAGTTATACGCTCATTTGGATTGGATCTTCAGGTCGGCACCTAATGTCACGTGATATCCCCGATATCTGATTTGCCCCGCTCATATCACAGAGGTCGGACATATTCGGCTAAGTTCGCCGGGGTGAGAGCACATTCGGGTGTCGGGCGGCAGGCATTTCCCGCCAGGTGAGTGACCCTGTTGACTACCCATCCCCCGGGAGCAGAATGTGTGGTCTGGCAAAACCCCAGATCCGCGACTTCCTGTCGCCATGGTTCGGGAATACCACGATTAGCTTCAAGCCTACGCAGCTCAATAACTCTTTAATATTCGCTTTACCAAGATACACTGTATGTTCACCATTTCATTACAGTCCTCACTTGGAATCTTGCGTACTTTATAAAATTACAACAAAAATCTATTTAGATGGTCGCCCAAGATTTATATAAATTACTCTAACATTATGATATATATAATAAAAATGCACCTTGTAACGTGGCGACAGCGCGTCACGTTACAAGTTCCACACACATACGACCACAGGCGATAGCAGGTGTGCTGTTTTTGTCTGTTACCTGAAGCTGCTGTCGGCCGCTACAGCCGTGTTCGGAACCGTGCCGTAAGACAACAGGTGTTAGGCGCAGGCGTTAGACCGGTTACTGCTGCTACAATGGCAGGTTATCACGATTTAAGTGAGTTTGAACGTGGTGTTATAGTTGGCTCACGAGAGATGGGACACAGCATCTCCGAGGTAGCAATGATGTTGGGATTTTCTCATACGACCATTTCACGAGTGCACTGTGAATATCGGGAAACCATCAAATCTCCGACATCACTGCGGCCGGAAAAAGATCCTACAAGTTCGAGACCATCGATGATTGAAGAGAATCGTTCAACGTGGTAGAAGTGCCACCCTACCGCAAATTGCTGCGGATTTCAATGCTGGGCCATCAACAAGTGTCAGCATGCGAACCATTCAACGAAACATCATCGATATAGACTTTCGGAGCCGAAGGCCCACTCGTGTACCCTTGCTAAGTTCACGACACATAGCTTTAGGCCTCGGCTGGGCCCTTCAACACTCATATTGGACTGTTGATAATTTGAAACATGTTGCCTGGTCTAACGAGTCTCGTTTCCAATTGTATCGAGCGGATGGACGTTTGCGGGTATGAAGACAACCTCATGAATTCATGAACCCTGCATGTCAGCAGGGGACTCTTCAATCTGGATGAGCCTCTGTAATGGTGTGGGGCGTGTGCAGTTGGAGTGACATGGGACCCCTGATATGTCTCTGACACGTACGCATCCTGGCTTATCACCTGCATCCATTCATGTCCATTGTGCATTCCGATGGACTTGGGAAATTCCAGCAGGACAATGCGACACCCCATATGTCCCGAATTGCTACAGTGTGGATTCAGGAACACTCTTCTGAGTTTAAAATCCTTCGCTAGCTACCAGACTGACCAGACATGAACATTATTGAGCATATCTGGAATGCCTTGCAACATGCGGTTCATAAGAGATATCCATCCCCTCGTACTCTTACGGATTTATGGACAGTCCTGCAGGATGCATGGTGTCATTTCTCCCCAGCACTCCTTCATGCCATATCGCGTTGCGACACTTCTGCGTGCTTGCGGGGGCCCCACACGATATTTGGCAGGTGTATCAGTTTCTTTGGCTCTTCAGTGTATTATGACTTCAAGGTCCCACAGGAATAGGGGCTCTTGTGTTTGCCTACGTTCTTCAAGGAGGTGTCCTACAGTTATCTCTTATCGGTGATCAAAGGTCATGCCGAATGCAGTAGGTGACTGTAAAAGCCTTTACTTGCAATCCACAATGCCCTTAATCTTTCCAATTCAGCTTTTTATAACTTTTTATCTCTTCGCTCGCTTCCAGCAGACCACATCTAATCTACAAATGCTTAGTAATCAGTTAATTCTATATTTGCACCTGATATGTATTCACCGGAAGTTTCATATGATATGACTGGATTATCACATAGTAAGGGAGTTTCTGGGTCGAAGATAGAGGACGGAATTTTGCCCTATGAGACGTTTCTAGATGTGTTCGGGCATATGTAGCTCTAATTTCAGATCGAGGGTTCTGGTCTCCGATTCAAAACCGTGTGACGGAAGTTTGATACAAGTATGACATTTACAGCAAGCAAGGCAGGAAGCAGTATTCAAACATAAGCACACACTTCCATGTTAAACGGATTTGACCTTCGGTTCAATGCCAGATGATGGATGTTCGATTAAAACAAGACATTTACACAACGCAATCTACGAAGATGTATTAGTGCACACGAAGCTTCACTTTCAGGTCGACGGGAATGTGTTGCGTCTTGGAATTGAAACCAGGAAACGTAACATCATCTGTTTTCATCTCCTAAGCCTTACTAAAGTTTTAGCGTGCGAGGGTTGCGTTGGAGATGTAATATATGTAATTCAATTAGTTTTTACATGGATAGTCTTTGATTGGATTCAATTTATAAATTATTATCAGAATAATGATAATCCAGTATTTTACCAGTAACAATTGCACTTTACAAGCGCAGTTCATTTCTGGTTGAAAGCGTAGTAAGGAGAGGAAAAAGTGTGAAATAGTGGCCAGGATTAAATTTAAAAAAATGTACATTTAAGAAAAAATAATGTTTACAACTGTATACAATGTGTTTTTGTTTACATAATTGTTGACCTTAAATCTAACACCTGGGTAAAACTTGCCACTTTTTATCAAAATTTGAGAGGCAGATGTCTGACTATTTAGTAATGTATGTGGTCCGAAACCTAATAACAGTATAATGTTGTTGTAGGGCGTTTACACCAAATACAGAAAATCGAGGTTACTGTGATTTTTATATGGTTTTAATATTGGCAGATTCATCGGGCAAGAAATATACCTTCGCTCAAATACTGATATGTGGATGAAATTAAAAAAAAGATAAACTCAGGGAGGAAAGAGGAATTGAAAAGAAATATCAAGATTACATGAATGTGAGAATATATCATATTTAGTTTATTGCATAAGAAAGATTAAAGTGTAAGGAAAGGCTAGAAAACACCTCCTATAAATTATTTCATATAATTTCTCAATAATAGAAAGAAAAGTAAAAAATGCGCTTTAAAGTGGAAGTTTAAAAAAATTTAAAACATCGCCTAAAACAAGGAACATTTGACTATGTTCGTAGACATAATTCCAAAGAACATACAACACTGTAATCCTTGGCCAACGAGATGACTGCCTAAATGAAGGATTTTCTCTGTAATACACTTAAGATAATTAACGTCAGTCTTCCAATAAAAAACACATGTCGTCAATAAAAAATTAGCTATTCAATTTGGACTCCTCTAGTCCAGTTTTTCAGCGTTTAAAGTTTCTCTTGAATCAAATAAGAATTTTGTAGCGACGAAAGCAGAAAACGCCGCAATTTCGTCGAATGTGGCTCCGGAGACGTCAAACAAGCTTGCACGGCGCCCCGTGGCGACGGCAGTGGAATGCCTACGAGTTAATTTGCCAGATTCCTTTAATCCTGGTTCAGCCACCACCGGGCTTGCGAGGGGCCATGGCGCAAGCCTTTAATAAAAGAGCGCCCCGGGCACATCCTCTACCTGCTGCGTGCTTTCTCCCTTCTCGGCCCGTTCTCCTGTTTTTAATATTCCTTACTCTGTGCGCCCTGCCTCTCTGATTACCTACAGTACCGTCGTACTTGATTAGGTAAGGCATTCTGGTAAGTCGGGTTAATTTGTGCGAGTATTCTGTGTGGTATACACAAGTTACCTTCAAGAATTCAGCTCATGGTGAAAAGCTTACACCAGGAATTTTTATATTTTTTTTCGCTTTTAATAAATAAGGATTGTGAACTAGCAATTTCACAAACAAAATTTTACTGTCAAGTTACATTTAATAACGTAAATTTCTTAGTTATTTCGGTTACATGGACGCAACTGCGAAATGTTCTAACAAACGAAAAGAGTAAATCTAGAAAAGCCTGACAACATCTTCTAGCTTGATCACTTGCTTGATTTTTGCCTTGGATCTGCGTCTGTTGCGTATTAGCTCTTAGTAATATCAGAAATACCGAGAATTGCAATTGGCTTCAAGCAATATTGATTTCAAATTGTTTCACTACTTAAAAATAAAACATGTTTTTACATGCGAGTCTTCGTTGTGTCACATCGTTTCTACAATATGTAATTTTTCTACCAGATAGCGATGGTGATCACACTCAACATACCGAAAGCTACTGTAACAACAGAACGGGAACATGCACAGAAATGACATAATAGCTGGGAGTCATTTGAAACAAAGATCGTATTCATCTGACGACGAACGCAGAGGAAATTTTTAAAATTTGTGCTTGGGAATTAAACTTCGACAGTAAAGCCGCGAAAACGCCTGTGAGATACGATTTGGTATGCCGAAAAAAAAAGGCACTAATGTTAAAACCAGCAGCAGTAATGTAGATAGTAATCAGCACATTTACTTCACTACTTATGTTGGCCTGTAAAAGAGTTGTGTAAATTCTAGATTATTCCTGACGGTGCCAAAGTAACTTATAAAGATTAAATAACGATTCTGATTGCAGTGTTATCATATTTTTTTACCACGCCATTTTGCCACACTAACATTTAAAACTTACGGTTTACACTTTTTCTTAAGTAAACAGTGATTAAACCCCAAAATGAATTTTCGGCCACAAAACCAAAGCAGTTTTTCTTTCTGGTGCTGATCCTTAAAGATCCATAAAGTCTACAACTGTCTACTCCTCAGCATCGTAATTACATTCAGTTCTCGTTCTCTCATGTTACTGTTGGTTATACGCATATGCGTAGAGGGAAACGGATTCCATGAGTTATTATTCCTTCTGAATAGTTATGAAGAGACCAGTAGCGACCGAACGTCGAATTTAACATTGCCTCTCGTTTTTAGCTGAACGCGAAATTTGAAGGATTTATGAGTAAAATGAAATCTGAGAATTTCAATGAACTAGATTATGTGCACCTAATCTTCTTGTAGTCCAGTTACTAGAGATTCATTATTTATATTAGTTAAAATCCTCCACCATCAGGTCCAGTATCAGTCTTCGTCTCAAAGCTGTATTTCTCTTTATGATCATTGTAGACGTGAAAAGGACTGGGGGAAAATGGATGAAAAAACTCGTCCATGGCCTTTTGAAAGAACTATCCCTACACTTCAGGAAACCATGGAAAACCAAAATTGGATTGGCTGCACGGTGATCCGAACAGTGTCCTCCAGAATGTGAAGAGTCATCACTCTAGGTAGGTTTTTTTTTTTTTTTTTTTTTTTTTCTAAATCTGAGCACATTGTGTACCGGCTGAGCTTACATCAAACGAGAATTTAATTCTTAATCGATTTGCTTCACGTTAATTTGTCAAGGAAGTTCACTTCCAATCAAAGATTCGGAATTGACACAGAATCTAATCAAAGGGTAACACCCCTTAACAATTGCACCTAAACACCTTGATACAGAGTTGTGGAAGACTTCGTTACGATCAAAAGCTTCTAGTACAGCAAATTCGTATGGTCGTATGAACTGGTAACAGAGTTTCAGTTTGCCGCGATCCCATCTCTGTCGTTCCTGGACCAATAGTTCTACTTGAAATTCGAGACACGGAGAATCCTGGTACCTATCGTATGACAAACAGAGATCCTAAAATATGTATCTGCACCTGGACGTGAACCAAAGACTGAATTTCTGCACCAAGTTCTTTAATTACTGAGATAGCATTCCATGCTGAAAGATATTGATACTTATGGGCTTTCATAAACTGGTGAAAAACGTACTTATCACGAACAATCTACTACCATTGTATTCAAACATGGTTATATACAGTGATAAGGAGAAATGACTTGTTCCTTTCGGTTTAAAGAATATGGGACTTTCTATCAGTGTCACCAGTGGCTGGATTTATTTTGATGTTTGTTTCTGGCGACAATGCCGTACAGGAGCTGTATGTTCTTTGATGCTAGAAGAGCAGGTTTTGATGCTGGTAGTTGGTCCCTGTGAAAGCGTCAAACGCCGCACTATATGTACCACAGTCAAAAAGTATGAGCTCTGGTGTTTCTTTTTAATTGCTACCACAGTCACTGGTTGGATTGTCGACAGTATTCAGGTGGAGTGGAATTTTTGGAATATACAATTTGAATGAGAAACAGTAGGGAACAGTGATGATTAAAGTAGTTTTACACAATTTATATTAGCTTGACCTGTGTTTATGTATGTATGTATATATGAATGGAACGGAATCTTCCAAAACAATTTTCTCGCGATGTCCGAATTATTTGAAATTTTGCACACGTATTAAGAACCGGCAACAATACAATAATTTCACACCAACGCCCTGCTATTTTCATTACTTTCACAGAAATAACAGAAAAGTAACGAAAAAATTCAATTTTCACCCACTTCCAGATGTCAGAATTGTTTTAAATTTTGCACTCATATTAAGAACCGGTGACAAACAATAATTTCATAGCAACGTCCTTCTAGTTTCATTACTTTCACAGTAACAAACGATAAGTAACGGAAACTTTCAATTCAATATTCACCCCCTTTCACACGTACGAATTGTTTTAAGTTTTACACATGTATTGATAAACGATAACTATTCAATAATGTCATAGCTATGTCATGATATCCTCATTACGTACTCATAATAACAGAAAAATATTTAAAGGCAATGGAATCTTCTATTTCAATGTTCACCCACATCCTGACATTCAAATTGTTTGAAATTTTGCACACGTATTAAGAACCGGTAAGAATATAATAATTTTACAGCAACGTCCTGCTATTACCATTACTTTGACAGTAAAAATAGAAAAGTAACGGAAATTTCAATTCAATTTCTACCCACTTCTAGATGTCCGAATTGTTTAAAAGTTTGCCCTCGTATTAAGATCCGGTGATAGTATAATCATTTAATGGCAACGTCTTGCTTTTTTCATTACTCTGACAGTAACAATAGAAAAGTAATAAACACTTTCAATTCAATTTTCTGATGCTTCCAGATATCAGTATTGTTTGAAATTTTGCACATATATTAAGAACCAATTACAATACAATGATTTCATAGCAACGTCCTGATATTCTCATTACTTTGACAGTAACAACAGAAAAGTTGTTGAAAGTGCCGGAATTTTGCAATTGATTTTTTACCAAATTCCAGATATCTGAATTGTTTGAAATTCTGCACTTGTTTTGAGAACCGATGACAATAATTTCGGAGCCATGTTATGATATTCTCATTACTTTGACATTTTTACTATTCCACACTTATTACAAAGCGGTGACAGTACAATAATTTCATAGCAACGTCTTGCTTTTCTAATTACTTCGGCAGTTACAATAGAAAAGTTTTTTAGTGTAATGGAATCTTGCAAATTAATTTTAACCCACTTCCACTGTCTGAATTGTTTGAAATTTTGGACATTGTAAAGGAAAACGTATGAAAGTATAAATTTTATCTCATTTAATATAAGTTCAAAGAGAAAATAATAACCAGTTAATTGTTGTTTTTTTTTTTAGTTGTTACAAAAAATATTGTAAAGTAATATCTGTAGCTAACATAGAAGGGTGATGGTAAGGTTCTGTGGAGTTGGATCAGAGATAATGGAGGGTTGTTAGAAAAAATGAGTGAAATTGAAGATCATTAAGCGCAAGATAAATAAGTATTTATCGGTTTAAGATTGTGTTAGTATGATGTGTAATTATTATTACGGCGAATAGTGCTTTAAATAAAAGTTTATTTCCTTGAAGGTGACGAAGATTGAAGCAAGTCATTTAGAAATACCTTATAACATGTGTTGAGAACTGACAGCAATACAATAAATAATTTCATAGTTACGTCCTTATAATCACATTACTTTGACAGTAATAGTAGATTTTTTTTTTAATTCAATGGAATTTTTCATTTCAGTATTCGCCAACTTCCTGATGTCCAAATTTTTTGAAATTTTGCACACATATTAAGATCCGGTGACAATACAATAATTTCATAGCTATGTCCTTATATTCTCATTATTTCGACATAGAAAAATGGTCAAATGCAATGGAATCTTTCATTTCAATGTTCACCTACTTCTTGACGTCTGAATTGTTGGAAATTTTGCCCACAGATGTCCATATTCTTTGAAACCTTGAACAAATATAAATTTATAGCTTTAGAAAGCTAATAATAATATTTAATAGCAACGTAAACTAAGAAATTGAAAATAAAATTACAGTTCCTTTAAAAACATTAACGCTTTTTTAGCAATGAGGACTAAAATGTTAAAAATAATATTTAATTATAAAAAAATTTGTTCAACAGTGCTAAGGTGTCCCAAAATTCAGTATAAGTATTTTGAAGAAGCTTAAAGCTGATTAAAGCATTAACTTTAATGCAAGACAAGAGTGGGGTTGTCTCTGCTTATTCATGATGACTATATCTTGACGAACAGCTAGCAATAAAAAATTTCAGATTACTGATATTTAGCACGCTACACTTTTTTTACATTAAATTCATTTTTTAGTCAGAGACTTTATTATTATTTTAAATTTATTTAAAATACTTATACTGAATTTTGGGACATGCAAGTGCTGTTGAACAAAATTTTTATATTTTAAGATTATTTTTAACGTTGTAGTACTCATTGCTACAAAAGCTATAAATTTATTCCCAACAATCTCGATGGCGCAATCTGTAAAACGTCACTTATGAGGAGATGATAGCGTCTAACATGCGAAAAATTCAACTAATAATTCGAAGAGACCACTTTTACAGCAGTACTTTGAGAGCTTTGGTTTTAAGGGCGGGAGCTTGCAGTAGCCATTTTATTGTGTTGTAGGAATCATACAAATAATTTAGCTGTGGAGCAGTTATATTTGAAAATATGGATTTTGAAGTAACGGCACGAAATTGATACTGTCGGTTATCGTGTTCTTTTATGTATTGAATCTTTCAAAACTCCATGTTACGGTTAAAGCTGGTATTTACACAAACGTCTTAAATCCACGGCCAACACGTCGGTGAAAAGTTAATTCGTGTGGCCGAAAGGACCTAGTGACAGAGTGTTTTATCGGCTACGCAATCCGCCCCTATCGTACGTAGCTGCTTAGCCCATCCAGGTAATCTCACCAGATACTGGGGACGTACAATTTTGAATGAAATCCGAATCTCGAAAGAAAGGTCGGGTTAAGGGCCTATGAAAATCCCCACCGAGACAGCGATTTGAACCGGAGACTTTTCGATCTCCTTACCCACTGAGCCACTCCAACACGTCGGTGATTGGGTCTGTAAGGAGACTGGGCGGCTCACTGTGATCCGCTCGGCAGCCTTTGAAGTCGGCTGGCAGGATCAGTCAGTCCTTAATACTAGCCGGACACCCGGCCACTGGTCCGAACTCCAGCAGGTGCGGCAGTTCGTTAATCGTATTTGCGCGCTGCAGACGATGGAGGGGTGTCCGCCCGCGGTGGGCCGCAAGCCCAGCTCGGGTCGGCACAAAGGCCAACCGGACGACCTAAGTAACAGACGTGCCATCCCACCCGCATGAATATTCACCAGGCCGTCATGCTCTGCACCGCACCGCTACCCCGCTCCACAGCCGGCAGCCCAGTCGCTGAGCTAAGAACGTGTCATAAACAACACGAACGTTCACATTCATCTACCGTGAACGTTTAGGAATAGCCTGTTTTTGCTGACAAAACTGGTTGAGTCTGTTTATCTGCAAGTTTGTTGAAACAGATACAGTTCGCTTTCGTGAGCATTTTCCAAAATGCCACAAGGCCTCTAGAAGAGAAACCAAAGTATATAGACGTACATCTACGAAAACGTACTAAAAGTATCAGAAGTAATAAAACAGAAAGAAAATGCTCTAAATATTAAGATTCACATACCCGTATTTAACTATTGCTTGAGCCTTAACGGAAAACAGAACTTCAAAGAAGATCGCTCCTTGACGAGTATACATTTTTGGCGCATATAAAAACATATACACAATCAAACAAAACACAAACAAATAAATACACAAACACACATCTGGCATTTGCGAGGTATACTGAACACTAAAGTTCTATCTGAGATGGATTAGTTAATTTCTTTGTTCATAAAACCGAAATGGATGTATCAACGAGTGAAAGGTAATGTGTAAAATACACAGTACTCACATCCATTCCTTTTTTAAATAGAATAACTCCCTTAGTTAATTTTACTTTCTGATACCACTAAAGGTTCGGAATATTTGTTTAACCGATGACTAAGACCAAAATTTGCTTGCAATTTACGTAAAAAATATTAAATAAAGCACACTACCGTCACAACATATGTGCTATATCATGCATTAATGCTAGTTAAAGTTTGAAAATTTTGGAAACTAGCATAATTTTTAAGTAAAAGAAGGACTGCTTCTTTCAGTTTTTGGGAATATATTGTAACGTTCTCTCTGTTACTAGTTTATTAAATTAAATTTTTACTGTTAAGTAAAATTGCTAATTTACTCAAATATTAATTTTGCATTGAATATGGGATAAAATTACCTACAACTGAATGGAATTTTTCTCGGCGTTGTTTATTACCTGTTGTTATATTGACAAAAAAACTATATTTATTAATTTAAAAAAATATATTGTGAAAATCTAATTACAGTAAAAAAATACATTAATTCCGGCATGGCTCATATTAAACTCAATTTCTTCCTAACAAATATTAGGACGCTGTCCTTACTGGCAAAAAACTAGACCAGCTGAAAAGTTCATAAGTTTGAAACACTCGAAACTCTTTATAAGGGCGCATCGGGTATACCAAAGTCACATGAGGACACAAACGCAGAAAGTAATTATTTTCACATTACCGTGTCGAAAACATGGCTTCTTTCTTCTCTACCACCAGAAAACAGTCCCCGCCTCGTTTTTTCACTTGCACCCACGTGTCGAGGATCTTTCGCGGCAATACCGCTCCGCCAATCAGATTCCTCCAGCCGATATGCGCCGTGTGGTGGCGAAACATGACACAAATAGCCTTCTCAGTGTGTCTGCCTAATAGATGGCAGAACTGTTCATTTTAATCACCAATACAGTCACACTTTTGTTCGGCCTTGAGCGTCCTCTGCTATGTCCAAAAACTTGCTAGCGCTCACCAACCCGGGTGCAAATATTGGGAAGTGCGTCATATGTAGTGTACTCCATAACACTACATAGACCTCCCTTTTCGTTGATGTTTATGCGACCAGACAGACGATCTGGTCGAATAAAAATCTTCATAGTGTAACTCTCATTTCTGAAATTGTTAGCATATCACTACCGTTCACTCTTCACTATTCATTGCGAGTGTCCACTTGAGGCAGTACAATCCCATGCCGGACTATATCCTATTCTATTACCGTATGTACACAGTACTACAATATTTGAATTGTCAACGTAACTTTATCCCATCTGTACTTGGTCAAAATGTATTTCTGAACCTCTGAGCTCTGAATTTACAATCACACCTTTCATCAATTATTCTGTCACTCACACCAAATTCTTAAGCGTTCACACCAAATTCTTAAGCGTGAAGACAAAACTTATTATTAAATGCACATTTAAATTTATAATTATTGATATAACACTACAGATCGCTACACTGATTTTGATCCACATTACAATAAAAAAACAGTGATTCACACACTAGATACAATCTCCATATATATTTTTTTTTTTACCTCATAGATTCATCCACAAATTATAACGACTAAATAAAAATTTGTTTCAGAAGATTATTACAAGAAATATTACCCTTACACTTTTCAAATTGTCTATTGAGAAAAGTACTTTAACGTAAAACTCGCAACAGATTACAACATGACCAGCATTAAAAAAACTCCTTGAAATTGAGTAGAAGTTACATTCTTTCTCAATGTAATAAAAAAAATTTCACGTTAAGGTTAAAATGTCGATTTTACAGATTTTATGACATGAAGGAAAATATTAACTGGTAGACAAAACTGACATTGGTACACTCATCCATGGTAATTTCTTTCTCTCACATGATATTACTGTATTAATGTGTACGAAATTCCCATTTTCCTCTCTGTACTCGACTTGACAAGTGTCCACACCACCGTATGACACCATTCCACCCTCATGTGCTTTCATGCCCATTTTCATCTAATCATATTAAATCTGAAAGGCTAATATCGCTTTATAAAAATAACCTCGTCCTCACTGCGGGACATATTCATGGCCTCACTATATTGCCAAAATAATTATTACTTACTTGTCATCTATGTGACCATCTCTATAACTCTATTCACTCAACTATCTGGGCGCACCCTTCAATCTATAAAATAAAACCAAACAAAACAACCAACTGTTTCGAAGTGTGTCAAGCTGTACCCATTGTCCACCTGTGTTTAATGAGAGTTTTGAAACCTTGTCACAAAAATATACTTAACTCATGTATCCTGTGAGTAAAATTACCTTGATGGTTAAAGTTGTCTGAATGTCAAGTGTCAATTTGTATCTGCCATGTGATATGGTCGCAAACCTCGTGCATAAATTTAAACCACTAAAAAAGAAATCATTTTATTTCTCACTAACATCTGTTGTTTGATTTGAAATATGTGTGCATGTGTTATTGGCCGGTGTTATGAATAATTATCTGTGTACCTAATGCACCTGTTACTCCCCCCCCCCCCTTATGTTACGGTCCTGACTACCTGAGACAGCTACCCATTAGGTTGACCTTAATCTATTGTGTCCCAAGCTGCACTAGACTCCCTAAGGAAATTCCGTTACTCCCTGGAATGCACAACTGACGCCTAGCAGCGTCAAATTTCTCATCTTACGGCTACCCCAGTATATAACTTAAATTGCAATATACATATTTAAAAAATCTTCGCAACTTCTTAATAAATACTCCACATAAAGTTAAAATTTATCTTTGAAACTACGTTTTACATTAACATTAATTTCGAACCATCTACGAAATAATATTTTTTTTCTATAAATCTAAATCCTGATCCAATATCAATAACTTCACATTAAAATCAATTCCAGAATTCACAATCCAATCTTTGCCATCATCATAAGGTATGAAAAATTTACCGTTTAATATTAAACTCTGTTTTTGAGTTTTGAATGCACCAAGCGCAGACACATCTCCGTTTTACAACAGTTTGCACTGATTGTGCCACCATTCACAAACTGCGTATACAGTGTGTACTTACTGGATTCGCGGCCAAAAAACCTGGGTGGCTTATATTCGGATTCATAAGTATTTCCTTCCTTGTTTCCAATCACGATCTGTCTGAAATATGTGTTCCTTACTGTATTCCTGCAAATCTGAATGTACTCAGTAACTCCCCCGTCTCGGAGATTTTTACAACTATTTACCACAATTTCAACTGACTTTGTCGTGCAAAAACTGGTATAGTCGCGATCCTTGTTTTCCATACCTATGACTGACGGTCCAGAATATGACGACACCTTTTTCTGAGCCTCGCAGTGGCGTAACCACTGGCACTTGCCACATCATTTTCTTTGAGGCTACCGCTTCCATATGTCATCTTAACACCGCGTTTCCCAAATGGCATAACTTCCCTAGAGGGTTGGCTTTGTTCAACTATAACCAGCAGACAAATTCTCCTGTCGAACGTCGCTAAGTGACATCTTTTCTGATTCGCTGGAACGCGAAACCTGTGTAACCTCCCCTTGATCAGCCTCATGAAAACTGTCTTCTGTATGGATTAACATAATTTCTAGTTCATCAGTCAGATACTTAAAAGTCTCCATTTTATTTTTTATGGCTCCTGATTTGTTAGATAAAACTGTCCCTTGATCCTCAATTTGTGAATTCGTATCATCTTGTCCTTCTGTGATTGTTTGTGTGTCCCATTTGATGTATTCATTTCCCATCTGTATTTAATTTTCCCTCCAAAACACTTATTTGACCCTCAAGGGAATTTTTCAACTCTTCTTTGACTGTGCTTCCCATGTAACTGTCTGCATGTTATCCAACAAAGTTTGGAACATAGCCATTAAGGTTGATGATGGAATGTGATCCCCCGTAATCTTATATTTCACTGATTATTGTTGTGTTGTATTTCCTATCTGACTTCAGGTCTCTACGTGTGTCCCCAGAGCGGAAACATTAACCCCAAAATATCCTATCCCGTTCTTCAGACATAACTCTAAATCATCCGGTCATTCCTGCCTGTTAATTATTTACAGATTCTCCCTCTCCTGCAATTTTAATCTCATTTTTATCGCAGATTTAACTTTCTTGAATTACTTTGTTCTACTTAGCCGACCTGAGAATCATGTGACCAAAGAGATTGCTAGTAGCACCAACATATCTATTATCACAACAACACAAAACAAACCCTTCCAAAAATTTAACCAATCCAAATGCTATTCCATACTTTACTACACACACACACAAAGTTAGCAAAGAAAAATGAATACTGGTGCTTGAAAACCGCTCATCAAGTCAAAAACAACGAGCGGAAAATATCAATGCCACGCAACGCAGTTATCTGAACGAAAGGCAAAACACATCACAATCCAATAATTACAGAAATTATCATATAAAACATAGAATAATCGCAAAATCGCCACAGTCACAAAATTTAAATATAGTATCTAACAGAAGAAAAATACCAAAGCAACAACAATGAAAACATCAAAACAATAAAAAAAATCACAACGAATATACAATATTGTTCTGCATCACAGCCTTCGGAAATTAATTTCAAAATCAGCATTCATTCAGAACAACATACAGCATGGCTGCATCTCTCGTTCCCATCAGGCTGTCTGTAACTTTAAAGGTTGGCCAGAAATACAAATAACAAAATATCAGTTGTCAATTAGAAAAAGAAAGTAAAATTGTTCACAGCATTCTGTTCCACACCGTGACCTTAGTGTCATCAAATCGAGTCACGACGTTGGGCGACAAAATGTAACGTTACCTCTATTACTAGATTTTTAAATTTAATTTTTACTGTTAAGTAAAATTGCTAGTTTACTCAAATATTAATTTTGCATTGAATATGGGATACAATTACCCCTTGTTATATTTATTAATTAAAAAACATTGTGAAAGACTATTTAATTACAGTAAACAGTAAATTAATACCGGCATGGCTCATATTAAACTCAATTTGTTACTAACAAATATTAGGGCGCTGTCCTTACTGTCCAAAAACCTGACCAGGTGAAAAGTTCATAAGTTTGAAACACTCGAAACTCTTTATAAGGGCGCATCGGGTATACCAAAGTCACATGAGGACACAAACGCAGAAAGTAATTATTTTCACATTACCGTGTCGAAAACATGGCTTCTTTCTTCTCTACGACCAGAAAACAGTCGCCGCCTCGTTTTTCACTTGCACCCACGTGTCGGGATCTTTCGCGGCAATACCGCTCCGCCAATCAGATTCCTCCAGCCGATCTGCGCCGTGTGGTAGCGAAACATGACACAAATAGCCTTCTCAGTGTGTCTGCCTAATAGATGGCAGAACTGTTCATTTCAATCACCAATACAGTCACACTTTGGTTCATTCTTGAGTTCCCTCTGCTATGTCCAACAACTTGTTAGCACTCACCAACCCGGGTGCAAATATTGGCAAGTGCGTCATATGTAGTGTACTCCAAAACACTGCACTATGTAAATCAGATCCTCCAGTACGGGGACAGTTGAGTCTCCAGCTGCCTCCCTTCTCTGGGTGGCAGCTTATGCACGTGAGAACCATGGTTTTATCTGCATAACATAGCGAAGTAGATTTCACGCGTTAGCTACCTCATGGTGCTTTAAAGACACAACATTTCAAAGACGTTCTTAGTCACCGTCATCAGGCATGTATACTGTTAGAAACCACCAGAAGTAACGTGGTAATCATTGGTGCGGATTCACTTTGGTAACGACCTCGCTCTTAGCAGCTGGATTGTTGCATTCGCAGCCGCTGCCATTCGACGAATGGTGATTAGGAATGTACTTTTGATGTTTTCGAACAATGTAAATACCTGATAAAGACGATGGAAACGTTGTAAATTCTCAAGACCACCCTGATGTATCTCAATTTTTGTATGGCAGCGGTGAATTAGTTGGCTCAAGATTTCCACGATTTTTATGCTATCTCGGATAGTGAACGTCTAGTTATTAGAGGCGGTAGAAGGTAAGGAAGATTATGCAATCCGGCCTTATATGACTGAAGCAAATATTCCAGTTTTTTCTTAGAGAGATTCTGGGAAAGCCGTGGAAAACAAATCTCGATGAGTGGTATTGAAATGGAATAGTGTGCTCTCGAACGTTCCCATTTGAGTTCTAGCTTTTGCAGAAGTATTGCACAAAGTAACACATGTTTTCATTAAAATTTTCCTAGATCTTTTTCTTGAGGTACTTTCGTTGTGACCAAACAGTGGATAAGTGAACTTATTGGCTTTCTTAGTTCTTTCTGAAGAGGCTGATTTCACACGCCGGGGGTCAGTTGAAGCAAGTGGTACAAGCTGATGAATTATTAGTAAAGGTTGTAACGTCTACTTTTAGGGACAGTGATTTCTGGATCATACTCTTTCATCAATAACAAAATTATTAAGTTTGAATATCAAAATAATAATTAATTTTCAGCTAACCACATGAAATATTATTGGAATTAATAGGAGAACTGAAAAGTGGGTGTACAATTTATTGCAATTCATCATTGTGAAATTATACAAACATGAAGTTCGTCTTTATTCTGATATAAACAATTACATATCATTGAATGTCTTCAAAGTCAAACAGTTAGAGAAAATCTCAGGGTCAATTTACTGGGTGGAACGATTGCATTAGTTTCCGTTGTGATCGTAGATTTTACCATTGTTCAGGCGCCAGGTCATCACCCAGGCGCGAATAGCGCCACATGGTGTCGTCCAGCTTTCTCGACCAGCGCAGCGTGGTGGCAGTCTCCAGGCCCCGGCTTGTCCAGTGCTCCGGCCTCGGTGAAGGTCACTTGCTGCTGTATCAGATGAAGATCCGAACCAGAGTGGGTCTGCGTCCGTTTTTCAGCTCCAAGCCAGACTCTCTGTACATCTAGCAATGCGATGTCTCGTCCGGCACTTGGCGAATCACAGCACTCCGCGCCAAAGTACCAGCAATTCATTTGCTCCCAGTAAAAACAAAAAAAGAAAAAAACACCAACACGTCAATAAATTGAGGCGGCTTCTCTATTGGCTGGATCGTCTTCCACCCCTCTCAGAAAACGCTTCTTTACTAGGAAACTAAGGTATAGTTTCGCTCGTCGGCACCAGTTTTCGGCGGGTCTTTTCCGAAACGTGTGAAAATAGAAAGCGGGCCTTAGTTATTTATGGTGGCTATAAATCCCCTTAATGTCCATGTTGGGTAGAACGTTTTCAGTCCCCCATTGTGCGTGTAAATCTGGATGCTTTTGTTCCGTCACGTATCTGTTCGGTTTGGCACGTCACACCGTCAACATTCACACATACCGTGGGATCACTTGGTGCCTAATAACACTGTACTTTTTAATTCATTACAAGGTGTAGACCTCAAGTATCCTCTAATTACCTGTAGTACTTTCTTAGAGCATTTTCACCTCGTTTCTGTGGTCGTATGTTCAGGTCACGAGTGGAGGTTCTGCTCTGTACATTAAGATGCTAATGAGGTATCAGAAGCAATTAAAAACGGATTCACTCAACACGAGGTCGAAAATTCGATAAGAAACCATCTTAATGAAAACGGAGTGCGAATAAAGGAAACAAGGTAACAACTACATCAGCTTTGTCATCACATACATGAATCTTTAAAACAAATCAACACAGGAATATGATTTCCTGTTTTGGTAGACCAGTGTTTCTCAAAGTGGGTTACGTGAAACCCCAGGGGTTGGCCAGTTGATCGTAGGGGGTTACAGTGCCAATGGATTCTAGAGTGGGACCGAAAATAAGAAAAAGAAAGTGGAAAAGGGATTTTGGGAAAATTAATGGATAATCAGCTAGTCGTAGAATGTAATTACTCGGTATAGTGGCTCTCCGTTATAGAGAAAGAACAGTGGTAGTTGTGAATAATTTACGCGATTGGAACTTTGCCGAACTGAATTGTTTTGTGAAGCACACAAGATAAACTTTTGGTGTCACACCCGTACAAGAGAGACAAGTAATATCCTCCATGTACCAACATACGGAGCATTTAAGACGTAAGGTTGTGGAGAGATAGCAAGGAGGTTAAAATAACGCACAAAACTGAAGAAAGAAAGAATAACATATTTTGTTCAGGAAAGAAAAAACATTTTTACATCGAAATTATAATTATTAAATACAAAAATGCATACCTAAGGTTGGTAGCTGTAACGCAATTTTGTTTTAGTTTGTGTCGCAATCAAAAGAATTGCAAATCATGTATGGACTCATTGTGTCCGATTCACTGGGGTGTGCAGACGCCTACGTATTAGTTGTTGTTTGCTATAACAACATGCTACAGTTACTTCCTGCGATAGGAATGTGATATATGCAAATGTTCAGGATCAAAACAGTTTGTAAAATTGCAGGTACAGTTCCTGTTCAGTGTACCTGTAAAAGAAGTGTTTTTAATGCTTCTACTAACCTAGGTCTATACTTTGTTTTGGAAGTAAATTAACAGTAGATTTAGCCGACTATACGTATAGCATTCACTAATATATGTTTCTTTATTATGCTTTTATTGTATTTTCCACTGTTTTTGGT
>JARYHS010013630.1:272081214-272176936 GCA_031002005.1 Vandiemenella viatica
TTCATTTCCTTTGTGCGCTCTACTTTGGGTTTCTCAACGTTATATTAGAAAAATTTCATTTTTTACCTTGTGCATTAAATTAAAAAAAATTCGGAATTTTTATATTTAACTTTGTTTGAACTGACAGTTTTGAGATAAATCGTCTTCATGTATTGTAACCTTATTACGAGATTTGGTAGATTTTTATAAGGGCCAAGGTGATAGTATTCCTATCTGCTCTGTATGTTCTGAATAATTCATTTATAGGCTTGAATAAATTCACAGTAACCTTGAGATTACTATATGTAACGTGCACATCGTATTTTAGTATACATGTGATGATTATAGCACTCACCATTAATAAAGGTACAAGAATAACAGTTAAAACATCTAGTTACAAAACTTTAAGTCTAAATATTTTTCAAGAGGATAGGATATACCAGGTAAAAAAATGTTAATTATATTGATTAAAACGCTTAACTGTATGTTATGTTGCGCAAACTACTTTTTCTCTCCGACATTTGGATCTCCAATTGGGAACATCCTGATTGGGGACTGGCCAGCTGCGCACAATGAATGTCAATTCAAGACTACAAGCTAAGACTACACTTCGATATAATCAGAAGGTTATCATATTTCCCTGAAAACAATATAAGGTGGGGGCTGAAACGTCTGAGAAATAAGTGAGTTGACGCAGCACAGTAAATAGCAAAATAATTTAATTAATTTGGATATGGTACTACAAAAAGTACGAAACAAGGTGCATTAATTACATATAAATTGCGAGTTTACACTGAAATATTTTTAGGTAATTATTCTGATTTGGCATAACATGACAATTTATGAAAAAACCGGCAAATCAAGATGAATGTATATCAACAATAACTTCCTCGTACTTCCTTATGATCTTAGATATGAACTGTTATACTGAAATATTCCCAGTTAGCCGAAGGGAAAATGATATCTTGCCATTGAGGAATGCGTTTTCCGTGTTGCAGGAGCAGAAGATTCAAGTGTGGATGGCCCAGAAGCGCAGCAGAGAAGATTTGTTCGCAGACCACGAGCGATGAGAGGAAAAGGTTTACTGGTCATTGGCAGCTCCAACGTCCGATATTGGAGAAACCGCTACGAGAACTAGCCACGAAGAACGGTGCAGACCCTCATACTAACGTGCATTCTGTTTGTATTCCAGGAGCAACAGTACTACGTGTCATGGAGGCCATTCCGAAAGCAATCAGAGAATCGAATTGCCGTCAGTTAAGAGTAACTGCACAGTCGGTACTAATGACTAGTGTCGCGTTTCTGTTGCAGATATAGTGAAATCTATGAACAAATTGGGCAAGAAGGTGTATGAAGCCGCAAGGGATAATTCTATATCGTTGCAGTTCTCCATTTGTAGTGTCGTGCCGAGCATCGATTGTGGGGAGGCCGTGTGGTGGAATATTTTTAATTTGAATTGTAGTTAGCAGGAGCTGTGTCGCAGAAACAACTGGAGCTTCGTTGACCTTCGACTGATGATAGCTGCCAGTTGGGACGCATTTGATAGGTCAGGTGTCCACTACATACCGAGAATGGCGACCATGGTGGCTGCTAAAATATGGAACCATCTTGATGTGAATAAATTTTTAGGAACACCATGAGACCCGACGATCCTTCAGTTCATCGAAGAGGAGGTGCCTATATCTTATACCTTGGTTCTGGTAGTGAGGGTGTGAATAAATTGAACGTCGCAGCCCCAAGTACTTCACCCATTTCCTGTCAATATGCGAATATGAAAAAAATCGAATTTAGACTCCACAAATAATACAAAGCAGCAAAGGGTAATGGTCCTAAATTGTCGGAGTATTAGAGGGATTTCCATGCCACAGTGGCGACTAATGATGTCAATATAATTCTAGGAACTGAGAGCTGGTTGACGCCAGAGGTAGAATCTAGCGATGTATTTGGCCCTCATTTCAATGTCTTCCGGAAAGACAGAGCTGTCTCAATAGGCGGGGGTGTGATCGTGGCCGTTAACAAAACCGTTAATTGTTCTGTCGTAGCCGAAACTGAAAATTTTTGCGAGTTGTTATGGGTCAAGGTAAAAACTGGTAAAAATTTAATGATCATAATCGGCCCATTTTATCGACCTCCAGATTCTGATTTAACGCGGAATACTTCAGAGAGTCACTTAATAAAATTTATAAGAAATTTCAGGGACATTATATTGATCGTGGGTTGTGATTTTAACCTACCGTCGGTTAATTGGGATACATGCACTTTCAGTACGGGCGGAAGAGATAGGTTAGTAATCGAAACGTTCCTAGAAGTATTTGCAGAAAGATCTCTTGAACAGATTATTCAAGAGCCAACGCGGCGCTACAAAGATTACTCAAGATTACTCTTCCATTTTGGATCTTTTTCTTAAAAGCAATCCTGATATTGTAGATACAGTTTGTGTAGAAGACGGTATAAATGATCACAAGGCGGTTGTGATAATTTTAAAATCTAATATGATTTTCAATCATGACAAAGACAAACTCGTATATTGCTTCGATAAAGCAAATGATTTGGGTATGATTGATCATTTGGCGAAATTTTTTTAAACATACACGCTAAATACAAACGTTGAGGTATTTTGGTTTAATTTAAAAGAAATAATATGGAACGGTTTAAATCAATTTGTTCCTATGAAGCTTATTAAGGTTAGTAAGACCCTTCCGTGGTTCAATAGGGATGTGAAGCGATTGCTCAAGAAGAAAAAGCCTTTACATGCCATGGTAAAGAAATCGGGGGACTCATATAATCGTGCTAAATTAGTTCAGTTACGAGCGGAAGTGCTTAAGGCAATGCGTGATGCGTTTAAATAATTCCAAGCCAGGAATTTATCCGAAGATCTTATTACTGATCCAAAAAAGTTCTGGTCGTGTGTCAAATTACCAAGAGGCTCTCGTAAGATTATGCCCTCACTGATTAAGGAAAATGGGGAATTATCCGAAACTAGCGTAGAGAAAGCAGAAATCTTGAATAATAAATTTAAAAAAGCTTTCACGACAGAGAACTCAGAGGAGATTCCGACGTTTGCCAATCGTACCAACAAAATTATGAATGATCTCGTTCTTGATGTCGAGGGAATAACTAAACTGCCTATGAATGTAAAAACAAAATAAGGCTCCCGGACCAGACGGTATTCCTACAAGCTTCTACTCCAGGTACGCAAAGGAAATTGCACCGAATTTGATGAAATTATATACCACCTCCTTGGATCAAGGAAAAATACCAGGCGAATGGAAGACCGCCTTCGTAAGTCCAGTGTTTAAAAATGGGAATGTTAATTATCCTCAAAATTATAGACCGATCTCGTTAACATCAATATTTTGTAGGATTGTAGAACGCTTCATCTATTCAAATGTCATGCGGTTTTTGGATGAAGATGAGCTTTTAAACTCAAATCAGCATGGATTCAGAAAAGGCCGATGCTGCGAAACACAACTTGCACTTTTAATTCACGACTTGTGCCGTATTATAGATTGTCAATCCCAGGTTGATATAGTTCTATTAGATTTTAAAAAAAGCTTTCGACACTGTGCCTCACACTAGTTTACTTAAGAAACTTCGTGGCTACGGCATATCTAGACAAATATACGACTGGGTTGGAGACTTTCTGAAGGGCAGAACACAGTGTGTAGTTCTCGACGGTGAGAGTTCATCATTTGCCGAGGTGAGGTCTGGGGTTCCCCAGGGAAGAGTGATAGGGCCTCTGTTGTTACTCATATGCATTAATGATTTGTGTGACATAACAAGGGAGATGAAAAGATTATTTGCCGATGATGCTATTATTTATCGTGAAATCAAAACCCAGGAATACTGCGCTTTGTTACAAGACGATATTATGAAAATAATTGCGTGGTGTAAAGACTGGCAGTTGGAGTTAAACGCTAAAAAGTGCTAAGTCTTGCGTGTAAGTAAAAAGGTGACACCATTTAGCTCTGAATATACAATTAATGGTACTATCCTTAGAACGGTAGATTCCGCTAAATACCTAGGCGTAACAATTCGCAATAATTTGTCGTGGATTGAACATATCGATAATGTAATTGGGAAAGCAAATCGTATGCTTCGATTTCCAGTTCGTAATTTAAAACAATGCACTCCGGAAGTTAAATCGATTGATTGTAAGTCACTAGTGCGTCCTCACTAAGAATATTGTTGTTCTGTATGGGGTCCCCTTCAAAAGAGGTTAATGGAGGCATTAGAGAAGGTCGAAAGAAGAGCCGCCCGATTCGTGACAGGTATATATAGTTGAAGGCAAAGCGTAAGTGCGATGTTGAAGGAGTTAGGTTGGGAACACCGAAGGCGTTGCCCTCGACGGAAGTTAATTGAAAAATTAAAGACTGACATATTTCAGAATGACAGCAAACAAATATTGTTACCAGCAACATTCGCATCTCGGAATGACCGTGAAAATAAGATAAGAGAAATCAGGGCCAGAACCGATTCATTTCTGTATTCATTTTTTCCACGAGCGATTAGGGAATGGAATAGAAAGGATTTACCGGGCGAGTAAACTTAAAATACGACAGGAGTAGATTTCGATAAAGCTCTCCGGTCATTCTGATATGGGTTTTCCATCGTTTTCCCAGATCACTCCACGCTAATGCTGGGATGGTTCCTCACAATAGCCCATGGGCGCTTGCTGCCATATCCCGTATATCCCTTACAAACTATTACCCTTGCGGATAGGTGCAATGCACCCTCTGTCACACACTTTTAGTGAATCCCAGAGTAATAGTAATAGTAATATATATACCTAAAAATTTCTGATTGATGTCACAAAAAATGGAGGTATAGTGATAGTAGACCGTTATATTTGTTTTAGAATTCAGTCATGTGTGATAAATTCGAAGCATTATTTATACTTTATGAATAGCACATTGAAGACAAATTTTATCTTCGTAACGAAGTACTGTTTAATTTCAGAACATTTACATTGCCTTCTAGTAGTCACTGATTCGTCATGGTGAAGTAGCTTTGATTAATAAAACTGGGAGGTGGTTTTAAAATTATTGAATTATTTATCGGCAAAAATATGTTAAATTATAACGACAGAATTCATCATTATGTAGTACTTAAAAGCAACATTTGTATTTGTTTTAATCCTTTGAACAAGTAAATTAAACATAGACAAAATTTATTTAACTCCTTCCCAATATGATTACTTTGGCACGTTAGAGATTTTTATTGAAAATTGCATTCATTCTTCACGACTTCTTTGTTCGAACAGATGTTCAGAGAGTTTTATCAACGAAGCGTCTGTTCCTGTTCCTTCTCCTGCAGCCATATTTCAAACCTGGCTTGTTGAGATATCAACTTGTTTATTTTGTGAGAGGAGCAAGCAGCTACATGAGATCGTGTTCCGCTGAGCGTATTCTGTAATCCTTTAAGTCGGGCTTAAATAACCTCAGGCATTATACATGAGGCATACGAACGTACGCTCCACGGACCTTTGAGCGCATTTTGACTTGTATTCGCAGTGAAACGGAATCAGCACAACGAATATAGCTCCGCTCTCTTTGGAGTGGACTTGGAAATTGCTTCACGCTGCAAAATACTACATTCTGGTGATCAATTAATAACTGTGGATATCATAGGAATATGCTGTTATATGACAGATACATTTTCTTGGAGACTCGGTGTTGATGAAATTCTCCTAGAAGAGACACAAAGATTTATATTCCAGTGGCAATTTGTATTTTAACAAGGGGTTCTAGAATGTGGTAATAAATTTTTGGTTTGGCTTGCTATTTAAATTTATTCTTCTCTCAGAAGATTGGAAATGTAATCAACATAACTTCTCTGCTATTCTTTGCTACAAGGCTCTTGACTAACAGTAAGTCAGTAATGAATAATTCAAACTGAACCTTTACGATAAAATGGCGTAAACTATTTTTACATATTTTCATATCAAATTCATGCTGTGCGCTTTTATTTCCTCTGTTCTACAGTTACACAATACAAAGAAGATGTTCAGTTTAAACCTGATATGCTGACACACACAGAGAGTATACACTGTATCCAAGACAATCAGCCCGCTAAAATTATAGACTTCGTAGTAACATAACCATAGTCGAAGAGAAATAATATCAAAAGGAATTTGAGGATTGCTTGCATACAACTGCATGGCAAATTCAGATACATCGAGGTTGTTAATCAATGTCTGTAGTTCCAAGTGACAATCAAGAGAACTTTAAGCATAAACATAATAATTTCACTTAGAATATATATAAAGAAACATTTCTCTAAGAAGTAATTGTCTTCAAGTGCCAAAACGTAAGCAAACGTCTTTGTATGATATTTCATGCAGTAACTGAATCAAAATAGTTCTAAATTTTGTAAAGTACAACCAAATTGGTAGTAGACGTGTATTTGAAAGTTCCTTTAAAGTGATCGTACAATAAATGCATTGACGAAAACGAAAAGAGCTTCCCCTTCATTATTACTGTAACATCCTTCAAAAATTAGTTTCCTTCCTCTGTATACAATCAACCCAGAAAGCTCTATGCTGCTCCTGAACGAGTAATTCGGAATTCGTGGTTCGTAATTTAGTTGGAAGAGAACATATTGTTATCTCCAACATTTTCATCTATGATATACAGTGACTACATGAAAGTATGGTAGATATTTTTTTCGGAGGCGAAATATACAGTAACATTTTCCGTCGCGACAGATGAATGACGATAATGCAGAAAACAGGAGAGAAACAACCAGAGCAGTAAGATGATGAAAGACGAAGTGAAGTGACATTGAGCTGAACATGTCGAGAGCGTCTCATCTCAGAAAAAATTCTGTCCAGAACGTCTCCCCAGTGTTGCCTAAGATAGGAGACAGTACAGCGGGTAATATCACGAAGGAAGGCCGCTCTGGAGCAGAAATGTCGAATATAAGTGACGTCCCCGAGACCCGCAATAAAGCGTAGCTAGCGCCAAGTGGGAAGAAGGAAAGAAAAGCTGCTGCTGGGTGGGGATGTCCCGTCCCCCTGCTATTCATCCCCCCCGGGGGATTGGGGTGGGTGGTGCGCAGCTGGCGGAGGATGCAATCCCGCACAACGCCTCTCAAGACCGCCGCGGCCGCACCCAGACCAGCCACCACCTGCTTCTCCTTACCACAATGCCCGATTCTTCTGCGTTTCACCCCTGGCCAAGCCACGGGGAAGATTTTATATCTTTTATTCGTTATTAGAAATTAGAAAGGGCAGCAAAATCTTTATTTAATTCACAGCACAGTGGAAAACGAATGGTACTGGCTAGCACATTAGCTTTGCAAATTGAGGGTCACCGTTTCGAGTCCTTCCTTGGGCATAGTGGTTTCATTTAAGTGTAGTGATAATGTTGTGATGTCGTTACTGTAGTGTCTCACAATATCACAATAGTTTGGACAGTAAAAATAAATTGCAGCTGGATAAAAGATCGCAGAGACCTGAGGCCATATAAATTTAAAAACATAATTTCAGTACTCAAGAAGCAGACATTTACTCGTGAAGCTAACAACGAATTTAGTTACTTTCGAAATTTGTAAGTTTACTCACCGTTGCTTTTCACGGTCTGGTGTATTTGATAAGGCTTCTCTGCACTACAGTATTCCTTTTATCAGTTAGTTAGTTTTTTTATTTATTTTATTCAAAGCTTTATTTTACGATTTTACAAGTACACAAATGTCAGATTCATCTCTACAGATACTTTCTTTATGATGATAGAATTCATTTCATCATTTTCCTGCTGAAGATACGAACAATTTAAGTTGCTACACATTCTTCAATTCTCTCAAGAAAAACAAATTATTAATTTAATGTTTCTGTGATAGTATATTTGTCAGTTTACACAAATATCAGAGTGACTTGAAAATTTATCAACTTCAGTCGCAGATGAATATGTTATCTAGAAACTAGTAAACGTAAATTTCACAAAAACTTGAAATTATCATTCCCTGTCAAAAATACTGTTTTCATAAGACACCCTAAAAGATATTTTTTATAATGACATACAGTAATTAGTACCACAATAACGTAGTCGTGGCGTAAACTACGGTTGCAGAATTCACGTAGGTGGCTTCGAACATGTATGGTGCGTTCCATAAGATTCATTAGATCTTCGATTTGAGTTGAATGTTACGAAGGAATTTCATGGAGATCTTATGTAGTTTTAGTGAATGAAATACTGCGTTGAAGCTGCATCAGTACAGCATGGAAACTGAAATTATTAATTTAGCAACATCGCTTCCATAGTGGATACAAAGATATAGCTTTAGAAAAGATTAATTCTTTTCCAGTTATAGTACTCATAAATAACTTTCTCTAACTAACTTTTATAAACCTATTACTCGTCTTTGTTTCTATTTCTAAATTACTATATTTTTTATGCTTAAATGATAGACGGTATGATTAAATGAATTATATACCTATATATATTTGCCTCCAATTTTATATTGAAGTTGTTCCAGAAACATAATGCAACGGTACTGCCTGAATCTCATCTATTGCAACATTAATCATGTGAAAGTTATGCTGCGAAATTTTGACATTTGTCGCAAATTTTTCCTTCCCTCTACTTCTGATTTAGCTCAGCTACCGAAAGCTGGTTATGAAGATAGTTGTCCTTCTCTCTCGTAATAAACTGGATCTTCTTTCTTAAGTCTACTGGCGTCTTCAAAACCCACCATTCTTCCCTCCACCTGTTTCAGAAGTCACTACATACTGTCAACAACAGGCGATACATTTTTATTACTTCCATTGGCAAGATATTAGGAAGCATATTAGGGAAATCTACAGTAGGTCTTAACTAATTTCTACACAGTTAGTATCTGTGTTATTATGACTGAATTCTGTGCTACATATTGCAGAATTCGTTTGTAGCAAGTCACAGCATATCTATTATAGTGTGGAGAGTGTCATTGGGTATAGATTATCGCATCACATAAATTCATATTTACTAATATCATATCCACTTAGGTAATAATGCAACTACGTACCGTACTAACAGTTAATGCGTATGTTAACAAATGTGCCTGGGTAGAGAAAGGAGCGGGAAAGACAGATGGTACAAGGTAGCCTACAGCCCTGTATTTGTTTGAGGCGGAGAACATAGCAGAATTCTGTCTTTCATCGTCAGAGCTGTGAGATTTGGCCTGCTCAGAAAGACTTCTGGTAAGGCAGTTGGTTTACTTACGCCTCGTCGACGTCGAGGTCATTATAGGCAGGAAGGGATTGGGGACAAGGAACGGGAAGGAATTAGGCCATGGGCTTTTGAAGGAAGCATGTCGACATTCGCACTGATTAATTTTGGGAAGCCATGCAGAACACAAATCTGGATACCCAGACGGCGATTCGAACCCGCGTCCTACGGAAAATGAGGCTAGAACGTTACCGCTCATCTACCACGCTCGGTTATTTGTTTGTTCAACCGTTATCTTTATTGTTGAAAAACGTAATTGAAAAAAGCAGTTTTATTAAAATTAATTCAAAATATTAGTATTACAGTGACGTAAGGACAGTACAAAATTAAAAAACTTGGTACTCAGATACGCATCTCTCTTGTAGCACGGGCAGAAGCGACATGTAGTTTAATTTTCTCATGTCTGCCGGTTCTGGTAGCTGAGTGTGTCAGGTGTGTTCACTTATTGTTAAGATTAAGATATTAATACTTATAGCAACCACAGTCTCATTAAGCCAGATATTGCTACGTCCACTGTCCTACGTCTTCATTAAGACGCAGAGGATGTTTTATTGCCACTTGAATGGTAATCCTCTTGCGCCTGTGCGACATGCCTGGATTAACGTAGCTCTCAGAGCAGTAAAGCTCACGTTGGCTTATTGCTGTACCAATCCACTAAACTGCCCGATTAAAATGACACGTTCGACGTCGATAAGCCTAAATTTGTTAGCCGCGTTGACAGATATTTGACGTACGTGGACGTCGCTACCTGAAAATTGAAAACGCGGACGTTGCGGACGTTTTTAACGTCCCACATTTAGCTTATAAAAGCCGTCATAAATCTGCGGCCGCTTGCACACCCATAAATCTGTCGGAGGGGAGCAATTATTAAAGCAGTAATTAGTAGTAAGGCTACGTAATAGGAGTGTGTGGTAATTCGCGGCCGGTTTGATATAGAGCGACGCTCAGTGGCGCAGATGTGGCGAGATTTCCCCGCACACATATACACTCTTGAATGGCGCCTCTCAGCAGAATGACGGCGATTCGCTCACTACTGAATCTTGTTACCACCGTACTAATATTAAAACCCAAACAGCTACGCTCATGGTAATATCGGTGGATCGTCATTAATTTACAAGTAATCGTGTCATCAGCGAAGTATTAAATATTATGGACACTCTCGCTAAATACCTTGTCCAAGTTATTACAGAACAAATTGCGTAATAGTGAACAATATCAACAAGGATAAGTACAAACCGTTGTTCTTTTTAAAGAGTTGATTTTTGGTGTGATATAACTTCATTAACAGAAAGGGTACATCTGAATTAGTTGTTTAAAATTAAGTACGCAAAATGAAACTGAGATGGATACTCAATAATAATGAGGGGACGTATTAAAGTAATATACGAAATATTTAATTTTTCATTTATCTCCAGAAGATAAAATTTATTAGAAGAATTAAGAATCATCGTGTGATTTTACGAAAATAAGGTGATTTTTGTAACCAAAATTTCCTTTTAGTGATTTTTCTTGAAACGTAACGCAATATATTTTCTCTATTCTAAATATTTATGGAATTTATAAAATAAGTGCTCTCTCATAGAAGAAAGTGAATCTGTGAAGATGTGAATCTGTGAATCTTATAACATGATAATAATGCATTTGAGAGATATCAGAGGTTGTTTTAGGCTTACGCGGTACGAGAAAATCTTTTACAGCGATACTGAACTACAAGAGTAATAAATAATCCCCAAAAAGTTAAAAGTACGCCTCCTCATCCGAAAATTGTTTAAAGTCCTTAACGCGAAAATTTTAACGAATAAACTATTTTACCGCTACGGTGCAAAATAAAGGGAACTAAAGGCCTTGAGGATTTGTGAATTTGTCGCGAAGCGCAGCCAATGAACTCTCCAGATAAGAGCGAGGCGTGGCTGCAGCTCGCCTGGGTGCGGACGCCCAGATGGTGCGTTGCGGCTGCGTTCATTAGGGCGATTGCTGCCTTAACGGCGGCCACCAGCTCCGAGCAGAGAGACGAGTAAGGAATGTGGTCGAGCCTCGGCCCGCTAAAAGAGCTGCCGCAGACGGGCTGGTACGGGTTTTAATAGCTGAGAGCTGCCACATGAAGACACATTCACAAAGATGCCATGCCACATACAATAACGTTTTTACGCTTATCGCATAGCTAAAGGATATTACATATCCTGCACTGAAAATCAATGAGGTTGTGGTATACATGATCTAACTGTTTGTTCAAATTAATGTTAAAACGATTTTTATAAAAGTTGATAAATGTAAAATTAATCGTGGGATTTTAAGTTCATAGAGCAAAGATCATCAAGACAGCAGAGAAGGAAACTTACTGGCTGCATCCAGAGACAGCTCCGATGATGCATGAATGACTTGAAGGAGAATTTGTGGAGGGGAGGAATTTGTAAAGGAAGTACAAAACGGAGGCATGAAGGGATGCTATTCTACAAGTAACGCGTTGTTTGTTTACTTAAGAAGATACATGTATTGAAATTGTACCAAATGATAAATATCGAAAATGGAAATCGAAGTGTATGACTTTTATGGATTGCAAATACTTATAATAAACGAATTGATTTGAAGTTTACAAGTAACAGTGCTGTTTTTGGTGTTTACAGCACTGGCAAGAAAACTGGAATTGATATTATGCGGTGGGCTACCTAAGCGATAATATCAAGTTAATGAAACCAAAACCAGGAAGTGATGTATATAAAATAATTTATATCACGCCCACTATAACAAAAGAACAAGGACAGGGGCAACCGCGTTATAAATTTTATTAATAAAGGAGCTTTTTTCTGGATATCATTATAAAACTACTCGCTATGAACTCAACCTGAAACAGAGCTGAAATCGCACTAACGTAAATTTTATGCTGTCAATAGTTTAATGTAGATCAATTTGTAGTAAATTAGAAAACGACGTTTGAGTTTCACCAACCCTAGTTTCTATTGTGGCAATGGATCGAAGTTGCTGTTTCCGATTTTCTCTTAGCGGATGTCTATTACAATTATAAATCTGTAACAGCCTGTTTCTGTAAGTTAAAGGTACTTTAGAAAAAAAATATTGGTAGCAACTAATTGATCAGTTACTGGCGGCATCATCACAAAACTAATAAACAGAATTTTACAGGTTTTTTTTACTGTTTCAAAGCTTAAACTTTGACTTTAAACATGGCATATATCACCACTCTATTTCAAATGACAGCACAGTAGGAAATTAAAGTACTTTTATCCCCGGTAGACCGAAAATTTGAGTATTATAAACATGTCTCTCACGTTATTTCTAAGACGAATAACAATTACGCTTTCGTTTCATAGGATTAGGTTTTGCATTAAGTTTGGAATATCTACTAAGATTTGAGAAACTTTTTCATTTTAGCCTTTCACTTATTTTATAAGTAAATAATGTTAGTTTAAATTTGAAATTTTCTCTGCTCCATTCGGACTAAATCACGCGAAAGACGTAGTCGCAATAATGTGAAATCCGCACCCCGCTAAACTTATTGAGCAAAAATTGGAGATAATTGGTATGCTTGAGTTATTCTTGGCATACCCTCTATTTTTTTAGCTTCTCCAGAAACCAGTCATGAAATTTATAAACCTCGCGACACCTCATAAATTAGTAACGTGCAATGTAAAAGTTCTAGGCTGAATGAGTACAATGCAACAATTTTGTCTTCTAATGTGCTTGAATATTTAAAATTAAATTGATTCAGACGAAACACAAGCAAGATCAACCAATACTTTTCTTGGTGTTGATGTAGGCCACAGATCTGTTGCCATCTTATTACTATAAAAATATATTTTACATAGGTGCTCGGTCATAGTATTAAAATATTGATTGCAATTTAATAAAAAATCATTTTCCGATGTTTTCGAGCTATCCTTACTTCAATTTTCCTATCTTTTACATTAGGACCTTTTTTGAATGTTCATAGCAAAAGTTTATGAACAACGTTCCAGATGTACCAGAATATATTGGTTGTGGCTGAAATCATTAAAGTCGTGAGTGATGGTATTCATCTGTTAACACAAATGTAGAAAAAATATTAGACTGGATATAATGAAGCTCTGAAATCCTTCTGATGCTTCCACCTCTTACAATGTACACATGTTTAGCAAACTGATTATTTTTCGTGGAACTACAATCAGACACCTCTTTGGTTAGATCTATAATAATTGTTGATTCACCTAATTTTTCGAATAGAGAAACCAGAGTACCGATAGTATTTCGGCACATTATCAAGAAACTACAACATATTATCAAAACTACAATTCTGTTTGCATAATCTTTTTTATACAACCACCGAGTCGCAGTATTATGTAATTCTTTTAATACTAGAAGGTTTTCATGAACCAGTTCACAAACAGAATGAAAGGAAAGCATTTGTTTAAGGTTATATTTTTTAGTAAATTTATAAAACATTGTGGTAACATTTATAAATCGATAAGGAATGTTGTTCGCTGATGAAGTTCTTTTGACGCAGTGTATTATTACCTCGCCCGTTTCTCGGTCTATGTCGGCGAGAGTGACTCGTAAGCGTGTCGAGCCTTCTGCTGATTATGATAGATGGCATAGTCGCTACCTTGTCCGCAGCACGTCACAGCTACAGTGGGAGGGGGAATAGCGGCTTTTTGCCAGCACTGATTCTGCATCGTTTATCACCGTGAGGGGCGCCAGAGGATTCGCTTTCTTCACCTTGACGTCTACTCCCGCTCAGCATATAGGATGACTAATGGCGTCTTAAGATTGTTAAATAATGAAGAGGCGCCTTCTGCACCTACTCACCTCATCTACTGGATAATACAGACAACTCATTGTTATTTCAGTACTAAAGAACCATTTGGGTAAAGTTTTTTTTTGTAATATTATCAAATGGCTTTCAATTCATTGTAGAGATAGCACAATTAATAACATCAGGTAATAATAATTTATATTGAAAAAGGAATATCCAAGCGTTTGACTTTCCACTCAAAAATAAATTTGTCTGATTATAGCGTAGCAGAATAAATGATTTTTAGAGTATACCTTAACGTTTTGCACTTAATAAAGCATGATCATTTCGTTTTATTCTAGAAATAATTGAGTTATTTCAAATGAATTAATATGTATTTAACACATATTTTAATTTTTGATTTGCCCTAATCCGAAGCGTATGGTATAATATATACGTATGGATTAGTTGTTTGACTCCTATGTATGTAATTTCTCAGAGAATATAAAGCTGGTTGAGTACATGATAGAATCGTGTATTCTCAGCACGTCTATGCGTTTTTAAAATATTTATCGTTATGTCTTACATTCACAACCTTCAGCCATGCCTATTAGATAAAGTGATATTTTTATGGCATGAAAATGAATTAAAACAAAGTCACAAGATAAGTTTTCTATTCGTATTATGATTAGCAGGAAACTTAACAACAAACCATCCATACCTTACAGAAGAGCGTTCTAGTAGCTCAGTGGTTAAGGCGCTTGCTTTCAAAACATTTACTGCTTCGGTCCCGGGTTCGAATCCCGGCAGGCCCTGGAATTTTGAGAGTTGTGTTTCATCATATGACCTATGCCAGGACACTCCGTGTTTCGGATTCCACGTTAAACTTTAGGTCCTAGAGGAAAGGAACTGGCCGTCCTACCTCTGACACAATGGCTTAGTATGTATGCCTCCTTCGAGAGGATCCAACCAACCTTCGGGTTGTGGACTAAGTTAAGTTTTACCTTATAGAAATACTTCAAATTTCTCATAAGTGGTTTCAAAGTCAACAACCGGGCATTCTGGTCTTGGCTGCGGATTTGGACTGAAATATTACTTGTGTAATAGATATAAATTTACGAGTCAAGAAATCAGAAGCATACCTCATAAAGAACGGTGTTAGATGTAACCCATCAATACAAACAGCAACCGCGAGTTCAAAATTAGACTCGCGTTGAGGAGTTTGCAAGTTCTACTCATTGACCAGTCATCCTGATTTAGGTTTTCGAGCGTTTCTTGGAATCATCCAGTCGAATGACGACATAGTTCCTCAAAAAGTTGATATATTTCTTGTTGCTTCTTCACAATGCTTGTCAAGTTTCAATAAATTCTAGTTTTGGATATCAGAAAAAATAAAATAAGTACAAACTAGCGATCAAAATAGCGGAATCGAAAAAGAAAAAGATCGAGAATGGCAGAATTATCGTTCTGATTTACATGAGGTATAATCGTTTCTGTCAACAACTGCAACATTCGCAAAAGCATATAATGGGTTGAATCTAAGGACTGGGGAAGGAAAAAGGAAATAAACAATCTTTAGAAAGAAATTAATTTTCACTTATGATTTACAGCATTTTATGGAGTATTGATTGGTTTATAGCAAGCACGAAAACTGGGACAAAATTTAAATTAATCTATAAATAGCTCATTTAGTTAGGTGTTTATGGTATTTGACGTCTCTGTTATGGTGATAAAGCAACGATGCAGTTGTATCATTAACAAGTCGGGTGTTTTTTTTTCCGCTCTTTTGTAATGTTTTATATAGATCGCAAAACAGTACTTCTCTGGATTAATACACAAATGTCATAGATATTATGCTTTACAGTAGCCATAATTTAAAATATGATTAAATATTTAATCCAATACTATTAAGTGTCTAGCAATATTCTGGCCTTTCATACCTACACCACGCGCTCTCCAAAAAAAAAATTAGGTCCTCTTACCGGATCGTTCTCCCTGTTTGTTTACAAAACTATTATGTGCGTAACTTAGTTTGTGTTAGGTTTTCGGTGTCAATATTGGATTTTACTCGTTTTCAAATACCAGTGTTATTTAATAAATCTTTCAACAACCCCTGTACTCAATATCGACAGTAGGTAATGACGAGATAGTAAGCAATGAAGATATTTTGCACTTTTGTAACGTGTGGCTGTTGTATGCGCAAGTAAGTGACTGCAAGAAAATGTTCGTCATAAACTATTCATGTTTAATGTTCCATTATGTCGTCAATGGTTTATTTACTGTTGTCCCGGCGCCGAAATGCCGAATATTTTTTCAGGCAGACTGAGTAACAACATATCGATCGGAATGTTAGTTTTCGATGACAAAAAAAGATACACACATATCGTTCTGCCTAAAAAATAATCTCATCTTCAGAAAGAAAGTTCAATCATAGTAAACCGGCTTATACAACCGCCAAGGGATTTCATCGTGGAAGTTGTAATAGAAATTGAAAACGTGGAAACTACCTTATTAAACCTCGTTCCAGGTAAACTTGTAAAACTTGAATGAGTACTAATCCATTTTTTGTATGATTAGAAACAGTCAGTACATCACAGATTAAAATACTACGTATTAGAAAACAGAGCAAATACTATGTAATACGTAAAACATTGAAAAAAGGACAGTAGAAGTATCACTAATTTTCAGTTACATCTTTTCTTCGTATCAAAATGATGTATCCCATCTTCGTTATATACACAAAGTTTTTATTCCTGCAGCTACAAACGACAACATTTAAAAGTATATGTAGTAATGCAATGTTGTTGTAGAACATTTTTATGCAGTTGCTCAGTACATTAAATGATAAAATTATGCCAATGCAACTGTTTTTGTGTGGTTTAATGACGTACCCATTTCGCCTTTCGTCGAGGCACTATCAGCGACGAATCTATTTTGAAATTTTACATTGAGTTTACAAACATATTATATGATTTCACTCAGAATTTCCGGGCTAAAAGGTCGTGGTCGATAGGTAAAATAGGGGAAAGTTTTATCTATCGTCTTCGGCCTTTTAGCTCGGAAATTTTGAGTGAAGTTAATGCCGGCCGTGAAAGCCTATATTGTATGACTGTTGTATGATGTTTAACATAATTTTAAACTGAATCATTTTCTGATTATTTACAACTTTCTATTTGCATTAGTTGTTTCCATGTTCGTAACCACACATCTCCGCTTTTTCTCGAAACCATGTTACGACTAAAGCCATTTGTCTTGGCTGCTTGATAATGTATATAAAAATTGCACCTATCACTACTCACTTCTTTATGATCGTCATCTTGTCATCTTAACGTCAAGATGGTGGTGCGATGACAGCGCAATTTTTGAAATTGAGTTTTGAAATTGATGGTTTGCTATTTTGTTTCCAATTTTATGTATAGTGTGTGAGTGCATGTAACTGTTAGGTTTATTTATTTACTGTTCTTATTGTATCTACCTTTCTGTAGGGTTAATGTATATTTACCAGTTTGAACAGCGTTTGTTTTGTTAGGTTTATATGGTCATTCAGCGCCTGCTTGAAATTTTTTATTGTTTTTTGAATATGATAGTTTTCTTGTAGAGTAAGGGCGTTGTGTCTGTAATTGTTGATTGTGAGGATTTGCTTATCTCTTATAATGTCTGTTGGTAAGTGATTATTTTCTATTAGATGCTCAGCGAATGTGGAGTAATTGCTGTACTTCAGTGCTCGCATGTCTTTTTTGTATCTGGTTTTAAACTGTCTTCTTGTCGGTCCTATGCATATTGCTTCACAATTTTGACGTTTCAGTTGATAAATGCCTGATTTTTTAGTTCTCTCTGTCTAAGCTAGTTTTTGTTTATATACTGAGTTGTCTATGCGTAGAACAATGTTTATGCCTTTTTTTTAAATCTTTGTAATTCTGTAGGTGTATTTGTTAGAATTAGTAATTAAGCACATTATTTTTACTTTCGGTGTCTTTTGTGGTTTCTAGGATGTTCTGAATTTTCTGTGTTATTGCTGTTCTTATCTGGTGAGTATTGGGTGGCTGAAGTTTGATTGTGTTAGTTATTGTCTGTTCTCACTCCACATCAAACCACTCACAAAACCACGAACAAGATGCAATATGTTTCATGCTAAGAAGAATAAACAGAACGCCAATAACAAAGGAAAACTATCAGAGAGAATACAATAAAGGAAATAGCAATAAAAAATGGATAAAAATCACAGACAGCCGACAGAAAAAACATAAACAATATGGAGAAAGAACAGAAAATCTCGAATTTACATTTAGGGATCCATTTTTACCGATAGATTTTCGTCAAGTATTCATTACTATACATACTTTTACTGCAAACAACAGTGCATTGCGACTTTTATAATTATAACATTACCTCAGATGTCCAGTCTGTAGCTTGTATTATATTTACTTCTGATGAAACATTCTAAGTCACATTTCGTTAACAAATAATGTCCATCTTATTCATTCAACAAAACCTTTTATACCATTTTACATCACTTATTTATTGATACAACTACGATCCTCGAAAACCATCATCCGTTCAATCGTCATTCATTTTTCATCTTCAATACTGCTTTCCTCATCAAAACTAACCGTCACAACAATCTTGTCCATTTTTTTCTCCATTTTTTTTTTTTTTTCTTATATATGCTCTTTTTGCTATATCATTATTTCTGGCCCACATCTCTGTGCTTCCATTTAACTAAAAATAATCCTGTTATTACAATTACTTATAAAACATACCACTAATTAAATTACTATAATAATTATTTATTTATTTACATCAGTCTGATATATGTCCTTTACAAGTTATAGAAGTTGATTTTAAAGAAATGACCTTGTTTGCTGTGAATATTTTTGTATGAAGTGTTATCTTATTTTTCACACCTAACATAAACTATCTTATAAAAATCCCAAAATTATTTGTTTATGCTGTAACACATCGAGATAGAAGCTTTATTTTTGAAGATACACCCTCTTACAATATATGTGAAAATGTTTCCGTTATGTAAATTTAATGCCATACTTCACAGTTTCTGGATAAGAAGTAAAATCTGATAATAATTTTGTGGGGATATATGTGGCTGAATATTGCATTTTCAATTTTTATTACATGATGAGTAGAGTTAAGATTTTGTCTCTGTTTGGATCAATAATATCTGTACAATCTAATAGGATGTTAGGGCAAAACTAATACTGATCTATAATTACATATACACCAACACTTACGGGAAGAAACATCTACTCAGTAGTGCTGGCACGGATTGCTGCCTACATGATATTAACATCGTGAAACAAACAAAAATGTTTAGGCATGTTACGTGGACTAAAAAACCCTACGTTAGGCCTATTATAGGTCAATCTTGAAGCCCCTGAAACACGGCACTGTTCAGTAACAACCTGCAGTGAGCGCTCTGGTGGCTCAGTGGTTAAGGGGTATGACCGGGGATTGGAAGTTCACCAGTTGGAAGCCCTGTCTCGGCTGGGATTTTCATAGACTCTTAACCCAACATTAACTCTGGCATAGCTTGAAATGTAATGTAAAGTACGCCAGATCGCTTCCGTGGTTAGGATTCAACTATGATCTGTTAGTTACCTATACCTGGTAGATTCTGCTGGCATAGGTTACTACGACAGGGGCGGAATGCGCAGCTAATAGAAATCCTTTCACAAGATCATTTCAACCAAACGAAATTCTTATTCTTTCCTATAAAGCCTTTTGGGACTACGTTCCAATCTCAATACTTTTTCTTTCTTTCAATTCAGTATTCGTTCATCATATCACTATGTTTCTTCCTTCTCTCATCAGACCATTTTGTATCAGATTTCTTTCCTCTTATGTTTTGGAATCCTTCCAAACTTAATACCTTCTTTCTAAAGATTTTCCATAACTTCCTCTTCTCTTATCTTATTTCCTTCCAAATCTTTCGTAATGTCTTGAGTCCAGCTGTTTGTTGATTTTTTCCCAAAAAGTAATTGAATTTCTTTTTCGTTAGTCTTTTATCATTCATTCTGTAGATATGACAAAATTCAGCAATCTCCTTTTCCTTATTGATTCTGTTTTATTTTCTATGTTTTGGTGTATTTCCATATTACTGTTTAATTTCCATAGTTTAGTTGTTTTAACTGGAAGCAAGATTATTTTCATGATTCTTCTTACTAGTAATTCCAGTTTATCCAAATAGTTCAACACATGCATAATAATAATAATTGATAAAATTACGATGGAGCGCCCGCTCAGGTGGCAATCTCCCTACACACCACCCTTTCTTCTTTCCTCTTCCAAACTATTTTTGCCCTCTACTAATTTTTACTTTAAATTCCTTCAGCGTTTCCGGCAAATTATTCATTACTTCTCTTGGCAATTTATTCCAGTCCCTAACACTCTTTCCGACGAAAGAAAATTTTCCCACACTGTGATTTCACTAGCGTATAGAAATTCTGTTTTCACGACCGAATTTTAGTGCCTTATTTACAGATTTTTAGACAATAACTTTTTGTTATAAATTTTTTTAGTGATACCATACGGTCTTTCCATCCCGTGTATCCTTTTTTCTGTGGCAGATTATCTGATACATTTTCCTGAATTATTTAACCAAGATATTTAAACCTTTACTTTCTGTATTCGTCCAATATCTGTTGTTCAAAATTTTGGAGCATTTTTAATGTTTGTAATAAATTTAATTTTTTTCTACCGAAATTCTCAAACCTTGCTTCCAAGAGATTGATTTGTGTTTTCGCATTTGTAATGTTCTCTGAAAGTATAGCGAAATCGTCAGCAAATGACAGGCAATTAATTTCAACACCTTTGTTTTGTCTTCCCTAAATTATTGGTGAAATTTTGTGTTCCTTCAATTTATTATTCCAAATTCTTACAATTTTCTCTAAGGCACAGTGGAACAGTTGGTGGTAGACCATCACCTTGCCACATACCTGTATTTACCTTGATAGGTTTTGAGATTTCGCCCATTAATTCAGAGTACCTGAAAAATATTTCTGTTTAAATTTAAGTTTGGAAGAATTCCAAGAATACTCCGTCTCATCCTTATTGCAGATGTTGGGACTCCCCAGAACCCTAGGTCCCGATGCATTGCATAATACAACTGTAGACTCCCCTCCCGGTTTACCACCTGAGATAGTTCTTTCTTTCAGCGACTTTTCAATTCTGCAGTTGAATTTTAAGTTTTTAGGGCAGGAATTACATTCCAAAGTACGACCGGATTGTTCGTCCAAAAAGGCTTTTTTTCTTGATTGACTCCACTAGGTTCTTCCGCCCTCTTAGTCGTTGAGAAATGCTATTCCTCTTTCGACTCTGAGACCGTTGACCAGTTGCCTCTTGGCCTTAGTTAATCCGCGAGATAACTCGGAATGAATATGCTTTGAGGTTTCGTAAGACTTAAAGGGTCGACTCTCTTAGTCGTCAAGTGAGTATTACTCCCCGCCTCAAAACTAAGTTATCAGGTACTTTAACTGAAAAAGTTGGATATGAATTTTACTTTTATTTATTACAGAAATGTTTCCGAAATGACGTTTCTCTAGTTACCAAGAATTACAAAGACATTTCAGATGATAAAATTAGCGTAGCTTGTTCGCAATGATCCGAGCAACTCTTTGGTAGAGCTATCAAGAGAGAACATTCTACACGCCGCTAATTGTTTCCGAAATGCCAAAAACAATGACTCTAACAATAGGATGCTATAAAAAATAATTAAAACTAGTTGGAAGTAAAGAAAAATAATCTTAAATGAAAGAATTTAACAACATTTTATATTCCTCTGAACGAAATAAACACTTTCACGCTCAAATATGGTAGCTGCGTAGACATTGCATATAGCTCTCCTTTAATTATATTGTCGACCCGCCAGTGTGTCTTCGCACAAAGGCGCTTCCACGCTGGACGGGGAAGATACAACGGGATAACGTTTAAATCTTGGACTCCGCGTAACGGAAGTCCAGATTGTAGTTTTTAGGCAGTCCTTAATCTGCGCCTCATAAACTACAGGTAACACTAGCAAAAATACAGTACCAAACAGAACTCGTTTCTCACACAGATGGAATCGATTATAAAGGTCCTCCCCAATACAATAGGTTTCTTCCGTCAAGCTGCACATCCTTAGAAGTTCATAATGATCAGTGCTCTAAGTGGTCTTATCGATTAATTAATGAAAATGGTTGATAAAAAATTATAATACTGGTATCGAAATAAAAACTCTCTTAAAAGTTTGAAATTCATATTAAAAACCGTTTCACGTAATATTCATGACAGAATAAAACACGTATATCAACCAATCTCACTTAAATAAGAATACAAGAACTGTTCGATTAAATATTCTTTGAAATCAAAGAGAATCTATTTCTAGGCTTTCTGGTACCTGACTTGTCTACGAGATGGCGCTATTGCCGTTTTCGAGATAGCGAGTGAAAAAATTGTTCGTATTTTGTAAACTCACCTTTTTTTCATCCAAATCGTCAGAGCCGTTTCCGATATATTCAAGAATTGCTCGTTTAAAGATATGAGATAACAATCCATTTCCTTTATGTTATACGTATGTATTGATGGGATAGTAAAGAAGGGGAACTGGGTTGATCTTATGTATAAACTTCATACAATGAAACTAAAAGTTCTGAATTCGAACCAGTTAGTTCCGTAATGATCAAATCAAGTGGAGATTTCTATTCTGTTCTATATAACTGTATCGTTTCTGCGATCATGGAAATGAGTCCGCATTCATCACAAAATCATTTGCAAACTGTCAAAGTCGAAAAAAATTGAAATACATTATACAAATCGGAGAATTGCATTTAATCAAGTATGCGCATGACGTATTGCTGCATTAATAACACAAATCACGGAAAATTTCAGAAGATTTACGTTTGATTCTATGCATATTTCAACTATTACCACAGTGCGCAAAATGTTGGAGTTAGGTAATGATAAATGTGCTTTCAATGTTCGCCAAAAACTATTTTACAACTTTCATGAATATTAATTTTAATATTTAACAAAAAGTGTTTGGTACACAATTAATGGTATTTTTTAACTAGAATTTTAAAAAATTAGTTGTAATAAACAAATGTAATTTATTGGAATAATGAAACACCAATCGTTGTTCCGTATTTTAAAATGATAATGTAAACTGTTGATATGTGGGTAATTTCCTTTTTTGTTTGAAATGCTGCTAAGAGAACAACTTGTTAAGCAATTCTAATAATTTAAATGAATTTATGGAGAACAAGTCAGGAATGTTTGTTGAAATAAGCCACTAATTTCCCCCCACATTTTTCAATCGAAGTTTCTAATTGAACGTCCATAGGTCATCTGCGTGTAGGGATTCACGGCTCTTAGGCTCATCCTTCATCTTTTCATACACGATTTAACCACTTGTGCTCCTTTTACATAACTGTTTCTTCTCTTGGTTTTTTTATTATCTCAAAACATTCAGCAATAGAAAAGGCCAACAAATACTATTCACTAACACTTTGTCTTCCACGTAAAGCCAGCATCGTTAGACCAGCACATGTGTACAAGTAAGCCCTTATGCACTGGGTTTTAACTACGTTTTCTTCTTGTTTACAAAATCGAACTCGTCTAATATAGACGAAATATATTAATTTGAATTTGACAGGAATTTAAATCTAGAGCTTCTAAATCTATTCTTGTCTAATTACGCGTCGAATTTTGTATTTTTGAGGCCTAATTTTTAAGCTGAAGTATTAAGAGCAAAGACAGAGTCGAACATGGCAGATGAAAACATTACCTCGACAGCTGCTACTAACTTTCATGACAGCAAAATAATTAGTGAATGCATTAAAATGTAGCGTTTAATTATTTTAATATGAGTTACTTTTTTAATTACTTGCGTCTTTATGGAACTACTTTGTTTAGTGAAATAGATAGAAATTCCCATTGCTTCTGGACGATGTGCCTCTACATTTGTCAAAAATTTTATTCGTGTAAGGATAATTAAAAGTACTCAAAAAAAAAAAAAAAAAAAACAAAAAAAAGATATCATGCAACTGACTATAACAATTACTTCTTCTCTCAATACATCCAACTTAGTAATATGTAGTATCCTAGAGAACCCTTCATCAACGCCTAGTCATTAACGCCTGTTCCGTCTTCACTTCGTATTTTTACGCCGTGTCTTCTTAGTTCTATCAACGTCTCTACGTCCGACTGGTTTGTAAAGCATAAGAAGAAATAGAATCCTTTCTTCGTCCATTGTTTCAGTATGCAGCCACCATAGATTTCTGTATCTCTTTTTCTTTTAGTTTTTATTGTATACACCAGGTTTTTCCAGAATTTCTTCATTTCTGATATGGTCTCGTTTAGTGCAACCTTATACCTTCCTACGAAACCTCATTTCCACAGCATTAATTTTACACTTAATTTATCAAAGTTACACTTCCATATAGCAGAGTCGAAGCATCCTTCGTTGTATATAATTTATTTTTTATGTCTTTTCTTGTTTTGTTCTGAAGTGCTCTATTTATTGTCCCGCATACTGATTGAAATTGGGAAAACCTACTAATGATAATAATATAGAAGAAATTGTAGTATGAGGTGAAACTGCTGTAATAATATTTCATGTGTAGTTTAACTTTCCCGTATTGGAAATAATGAGCTACATAATCATGTAAAACTTAAATTTGTTAGCTTATTTGACTTTTGAGAAAGTGGTATCTTATCTGAACTTCGCGGAGTTGTGAGGACACGATTATTTTTCGCATACAGCCTGCGTTGAACAGGAGTAGTGGAGCCTTGGGACAGCAGGTAACGAGCTGCAGGCCGGGACCTCGCCGTCAGAGACAAACGCGGGGCTCGTTAGCCAACTTTTAATAAGCCACCGCAGAGTGGCATTTCACGTCAGCTGGCGACGGCGGCTCGGCCTGCTGTAGATTACCATCGACAGTCGGCGCTGCTGCAGACCTCCCGCGCATAAATCTCAGCTCCCCCAACATAAAATTTGCGGCACGCGAGTGCCCGGAATAGCCAGCCCTCTATTGCCGCTACCTGAGGATCGGCCAGGCTACAAGCACTAACAAGAACTGTACCACGTTATGCCATACACAGGCCGCTAACCAGGGTACACACAACACACGCAGAATTCATTTCGTTTCTCATTCACGATAAAGGAGCACAAGTTGCAATAATTTCTTAAATACTTAGTTTTGAAACAGCGTGGTTACTTCGTGATTTAGAACACGGTGAAAATATTATGGAACTTTCGGAGTATAGTGTTCTGTCTGCCTATAGGACCATATTCTAGATATGTTTGTGTTTTTTTTTTAACTCCCTTTTTCACGATTTAGAGTCTGAAAGTATTCTTTGAGGTATAACCTTTTTAATGCTTGTCTTAAACAATTCAATCAAAATCGGCAGATACAAGCAGAAATGTTGTTGTTAACTAGAAATATGTTAGTACAAGTAATTAGCTACCTACTTCCTGAAAAACAGTCCGCTTAAAGCGTTGTCCATGATGCGCCCGATCGCTATAATTCGGGTACGATCTTCGGGACGGATCCAAATGATTAACTGTGGTTGCTTACGGGATAACAGGTAAGCTGAATATCACAGTTTTATTGTTAGCTAGTGACAACTCATGTTAACTTTTATTGCATATCAATTTTGTTGATACTATCTTTTAAAAGATCAGCGAATCATAAAACATCTTTTTGAGAAATTTTGCCTTTGTTATAAATTTATTTATACTGTACCACGGTTCAATTGCTGACAAATTTTCAGGATGTCATAAAAACGACTAAGTTACTAAGATACTAACATACCAGTATCTTATGTTTTAGATCACGAACTGCTGGCCGTAGAGGTTTCTTCTTTTACAGATGAACAAGGATATAGAAACTTTTCAGCGCTAATGATTCATTCATCAGGAAATACTAATTGAATACTATTAAAAAAAACTCTTATGTTGATGTAGTGCTAATTCCACTTTCTGATTGATAACATTAGGATTCTTTCATTATAACAGGAGATCTAATAGATTGTGGAATCATTGGTCTAATGAATGACTTCATTTTAAAAACATGCTTATTTCCGGTCACATTACAAAGTGTAAACTAATAGATTTACCATTGGAATTTTATGTCAGATATTATAGTTATTTCTTATGTTTTTAATCGCTTGATTTTTATATAGTTCCATAAAGCATCTGAGAAATAGTATTTATAAACAGTAAAGTATGTTATTAAAATTCAGAATTTATTGGGAAATAAATCCTTCTTTTGACCAATATGACTCTATTTGTTTCCTTCTTGTCGGACGATTTCTGAGAAAAGGAATATTGGGTTTAAGAATGTATACCACTACCAATCTGTATGAGCGTTGCATCTCAGCGGGGGAGTCGCAATAGTTAGAAATGAAATAATATAACGATCAAGATCATTTAATTGTAGTCTGAGCCAGAGATGTAGTGATATCTATATTGAATAACGAATTATCTTTTAAATAAAAATCAAAAACTGCTCAATCGAACATAAATACATCATATAATCTAAAACATAAGTTTCTATTTTTTTTTTAATCTTCGTTAAACTTTTGTGAGTTAGTTGAATAGAACTGTCGAGTCGCAATTATCCTTAAATGCTATGGTTAGCAATGTGGCTGAGTGAAAACCAGAGACGAAGCTACTTTGCATTATGGTTTCCAAATTGCCTGATATTTGGCAGGATTCGACAACAATTTCAGACGTGACGCAAATAAGAAATGTTTTGTACAGCTTTTCGGTTCACTGCACAGCTTTCCTACAGGGTGCATTCAATCCACAGTACAACTGCACAGTTTAAGAAGTGTTGCCAAAGTAATACAGACAGATGCGTCATAGAGACTAAAACAGTCAAATTCGGATTCCCATTCCGTGAAATTGTGATCTTTACACTCCTCTGTTTGTTAAAGAAACAGGTAATCATATATATTACTTCTGAAAGCCGTTTTTTGTCACAAACTATTATATCGTTCATTCTTAACCATAATCGATAATGGGGATATCAATGTAAAGATCACATCATATTTTAAGAAAGTAGTTTTTCCAATACGACCGTTAAAGAGCAAAAATGTCAATATTTCTAAAATGCAGTTTTATACAATATATTATTTCTAAAAGGTTTTCTTGTCAGAAGGTATTATCTCCCCTCATACGTAACCAAAACCGATAAATGAAGTATCGTTGTAAAGATGAAGTTATCTTCCTGATCAAATCATATTATAAGAAATTAATTTTTTGAAATTCGACCCTTAAATGGCAAAAATGTCAATATTTCTAAAATGCTGGTTTTTTTCTGTCAAAAGCCATTATCTCCCTGAACACCTATCCGAAATCGATATATGAAGTTTCATTTTTTAAGATTAAGATCTTCACTTCGGTGACACATATTAAGAAATTGAATTTTTCGGAATTTGACCGTAAAAGGGCAAAAGCATCATTATTTCTGCAACGCATTTTTGTGTCACGAGCCATTTATTTCCTTTGATCCCTAACCGATATGGATAACCGAGGTATAATTTTAAAAATTAAGGTCTCCACTTTTGTCACATCATATTTGACAAAGGAATTTTTCGGATTTTGACCCTTAAAGGGCAAAAGTATTATTATTTCCACGAGGTATTTTTTTTTTTTGTCACGAGCTATTTATCACCCTGGATATCTTACCGAAATAGATAAATCAGGCATCATTTAAAAGATTTTAAAAATCTTAACTCAGGTAACATTATAAATTAAGAAAGAAATTTTTCAAAATTTAACCCTTCAAAGTCAAAAGTAATAACTTTGAAAGTCGCGCGTATGAGACAGGCTACAGCCAAGCTACTAAATAGCAGCAGAACATATCACAGAGATATTAATAAACTACTTCACTGGCGTCGACTTTTGTTATGTACCTAATACACTAAACAAATAAACAATTGATACAATAGTACGGTTCATCTTTTATTCTATAAAAAGCCACCAAATATTCATCGTATTCGCGAAATTTTCTGGTAAACCAGATGCCGGTTATTCATGGTTTTTCATTGTTGAATCCCTTCCCGAACTATGTGCTCCTTCCCTTTGCGGCTCTATTGATCTCAATGTTGATGAGACGTAATGTTTTAAGAAAAATAAAAGACATCGTCAGCAGCAAGTGGCCACAACAGCACGATACCTTCAAGAATCTAAAAAAAGGAAAGAAAGAAAAGAAAAACCTAATCTCGGGAAAGAGGTGCCCAAATTTGTAAAAACTTATCATCCCTCTAAAATCATTACCTAATAGGAGATGAAACAGGTTCTTTGATGTCAGCAATGTCATCAGATACAGAAACTCTTTGTCGTATTTACTTTGCTCTCCCTTCACTGTGAAAAGAAGACTAATGCAACGTTAATGGCTTTCGTTGACGCATAGAGGAAATTAATCTCCTGACACTGTTTAAGTTAATGTACCACTTTTTACCAGAGACACATTTACGAACGGCAAACAATACTGTGGTGCTTGTGTACAATTAGCTAAAAGCATGACTTTGTGGTGGCTCGCGAAGTTTTGTTATAAAAAATATTATATACAATTATAGAAATAACTATCATCAAAATCGATGATTTTAGTTTGTTGAAAAAAAATGGTATGTTTATAATAAGACGCAATCTTTAAATTTTTAAAATATTAATTTATTTAATTTGTTTTTGATCAGATACAAAATTTCTTATTCAAGTTTCTTCCTGTTTTCTACATTTTAATATTTTTAATATTACTAATTCTGTTGCAAGAAAGTCTTCAATTTACTGCTAGTCTTTCTGAAGTTTTTAATGTCTATAACCCAACGTATGTCAAACCAACAAAAGTTTCTTTTTCTACAATGTCTATAGCAACTTTATTCAGTTTTAAATGTTGAGTTTTATGTATTGTGATTGCGGAAGCTAGTTGTAATGGAAATTTGTTTCTTGTAGAACTGATATTGGGTATTTTACAAAAATTAGCTGTCAGTGGAATCGGAACACAACCACTATTTTCATAAGTTGAATGAAAATAATTTTCAAAAACAAACCATTATCATTCATGGCATTACATATATATGCTAATAAAAATAGTAAAATCATTACAATTGTTTGCAAAAGTAATGATTAATGACACAGCTAGAGATAACTCTGAATTACTAGGGTGAGCTAATTTATGTTCAATTTCATGTCTACACGTTCAGTAGTTTTTTCAAAACGTTTACCACACAAATCTAAAAATACTCGGCTAGTGTCGCTCGACCTAATAAGATCAGTGAAAGATTCTGACTTACAAAGTTTGTGGACACATACGTCCAGATCGGAAATTTTTTTAATGGGACATAATTGATGAATGATATTATATCGGTTTTCCAGTACAATAATATGTAACAGACGTTATCCGAGACACATTTGGTGTTCCGCGTGAAATATACAGCAAATGAGTAAGTGAAAGGGTTGGAGACAAAGGCAGCCGCAAACAAACAAACAACTGCTCTTAATTGGCTGCGTGTGCGTCGAACACCGTTAGCGGGGCAGGTACGTGGTAATAGGCGGACAGGAACAGTTATGGTCACCCCAGCGGGGATACAACGCAGGTCGGACACAAGCCATCTTTGGCGAAATGTTGGTGTGTGTCCGTAAAAATTCGGGAGGCTCCGGAAATGGCGAGTGGAGTGACTGACCAATGAACACAAAATTTCTATATTTTGGTCTAACAGGAGAATTTGTTTGCATGTTCTGGAGGGAATATCCGGCAAGCAGATTGGTGAGGAGAAAGAGGAGTAGTGGGGAGTGTGGAACGACGTGTTCTGCACCCCGAGAAGCCCGCGAGCTGGGGAGAACGGGGCGACCTGCTCTGACGAGTGGAGGTTGCAGATAGTGATGACACAGTGTACCAGGAATGGTGATTCTCGAGACCACGTGGATCTTCTGGTGAGCTCAATCGCAACTTGCATTCTTCAAGTTCCAGTACATTCCATACCCGAAAACGACCCGCAGAGTAATCTGCAGAGATAGGGACTCATGTAATAAAACTGTTCTAGCTAGCAAAAGTTATTGGATGGAACAATTGGTTGATTCCGAAAATTCCATAAGATTGTTTCCTTGTAATTGACATGTACCGGATACATTAAATTGTTATTACGTCTTGTTCAAATGAAAATGCGGTAATAAATTGTAAAATTTTAACTTGTTAAATAGTTATGTATGTGTTATAAATAGGTAAAAGGAAAATTAACCCTGTTCATGCAATCCGAAATTAATTATGAAGGCGCCCAAATTTAATTAAAAGTATTTAAATCAATCCCTAATTACCAAGGTAAGCTATTTCTATCACAAATAGTAATGAAAGAACAAAAATGTCAGCATTGTTCATGTTTTCATTAGGTATGAATTCATCGTGAGAAATATTTCGTCGTTTTTACGGACCGAAAAGAAAAGTTTGAATTAACATTGAAAGTAATTGTGTACAATCTGTATTTATTTTCATAGCAACTTTTTTGCACCTTACTTCTATCTTAAAGTAAATCTTGATTGATCAAAAGAATTAATTTTTCTTTCTCAAAAACACTTAATTTACTTAAAGCTATGCAATTATTGTTAGCCGTTTTAAACACCTTTCAACTGAAGGATTACGTATGTCGACAACCCGAACGTTGGTTGCATCCCCCCCGAAGGAGGCATACTAAGCCATTGTGTCAGAGGTAGGATGGCCAGCTCCTTCCCTCTGGGACCTACAGTTTAACGCGGAATCCGAATCACGGAGTGATTTGACATAGCTCATATGATCAAACACAATTCTTAAAAATTCGTGCGCTCCGGGGAGTGGAGCAACAAACTTTTTAAATACAAGCGCCTTAACCACTGAGCTACCATACCGTTCTATGAGAAATACAGAACGTATGTAATATGAGCCACGAACACAAGGGAAAATGCACCAGGTGACCAAAATTTCATGACACCAATTCAACTACTTACAAAAATTTAACTTCAATTCTGTTCAGAAATTTCCTAAATTTTTCAGTTGCTTTCATCTTCAAACATTTGTACCATAGATACTGAACGAGTAACCTTATTGTAATGCATATTTACGGTTAGCTAAAAAAAATCCCTACCGAATGATCTATACGATTTCTTGTAGGAAAAATTCAGATGCCTTGCAGTCAACTGAACTAACTGTGGATGCCTATTATTTTTCTGTTTTCAGTAGACAAATTAAAGTTTTGCTTTAAAGTTTCCGGATGGGACTGCTTGAAGTGTGGTTAGGACAAAAATATACATATGCCTTGCTGCTTCTACGGTACAAATTTTGTTCGTCAATTCCTCAAAAAGTTATGAGCAGCAGTGGCAGATGAAAATGGAAGACACTGTGGTTGCATTACAAAAAGTCAGTAGAATTATCTGAAATTATAGTTACCTGTATATTGCACGCGTATAACACAGAAACTGTTCTTGTTAAAGAACATCGCCAAACTAAAGTAATCATCTGTTCTCGTTTACCTCAATCCGAATCGTTTCGTAAAGCTCGAATATATTCATCACAACTCGTCATTCCACTACATCAAAAAAAACTATGATACATAATTCTATAGCAATAACACAGAATAACGCCCTTCTTCTACATTGAAGTACGCAGTTGACTGGCTGTGGTTGATTGTAAAACATTTTTAAATAGTGGGACTCCATAAAGGACTAGGGACAAGTAATAGGAAGGAATTCGGCCAAGGCCCTTTTGGAGGAAGCATCCCGGCATTTGCCTGGAGTGATTTCGCAAAACCATGGAAAACCCAATTCTGGATGCCTGGACGGGGATTCGAATCCCCGTCCTCCAGAATGCGAGGCCAGAGCGTTATCTGACTTGTGTGACGTATCTGTATATATTTTATGTATAAGTCTTTGTAAAGTTATATGTATCATTATGTTATATTGTAAGAGGTTTCACGTTCGGAGTAGTTTGTTCAGTATGCATGTGTTTGTAAATTGTCTGTCCCAATGCTCGTAACCGAGCGGCCGGAGGCAGACAGCAAAAAATACGGGAGTGTGAAATAGCTGCGACCCTGTCTGCAGCAAGGGTCGTCGGCAGTATTCAGTCTGGAGTGGTAGCCGACAGACCTGATGTGGTCGTGGCAATATTGAATGTTTTGTAATCTAACATGTGAAGAATAAATGATCAAAAGAAGACTTGAAATTACTGTGTTGTCGATATCTAAAATTAAGCAGCCTTCAAAAAGTACTACAAATGAACCTGTATAACTGAATAAAATGTTCTTCAATCGTTCGTGGCCGAATAATTGGATTGGTTTGGCCCAAAAAACGTGAAGAAAAACAAGGGGAACCATAAAATCCAACCAACAAACACCTTACACTGGGAATTCGTGGTGAGAGGGGAACAATACAGAAAATTACGAAATATTTTTATGAAGATATAGTGATGAAAACAGATTTCGTTGAGTCACTTCACCGAAAGAAACTGGTCGATATCAGAGGCTCGGTGATCTTGGAGACGTAGTCATTATCTTTGAAATGCAGACAGTATTGTTGAAGCGGATTCCAGGGGATTCCACTGCATAGTAAGAACTCTCATTTTACTAAACATTTTATGGTTCTTCAGTGAACTACCGACCTGCATGCATTTTTGGTTTGTTTCCGTTACGTGGACACATATTTCTTCCGTTAAACAATTCTCAAAATCTCCATGTAGAGTGTGCTTTAATTATGATGGTCATTAAGCTTTGTATAGTTTAGCACTAAATTTATACAGTTATTAAATAACCGATTAAGGGAGGCTTCGGGATTTCTTTGTATAATTACGAAACCGCTGCATCTACACTTACTTAGGTCACTTTTTTTCAAAAACATTCAGCAACCATATATCATCATTAATACAAAAAATAAACTAAAATCTCTCTTTCTGGGGCATAAGTTCATTTTCTCTCAATAATTCAGTTTGCGGCAATGTTATTTTCGATTAAAGTTTGAAGCTTACCGATTAGGTGTACCTACCTTTTATTCTTTAATTTTGATTTTGATTAAACTTTATATAGTCTGTCAGTAAAATATCATAGTTATTTAAGTAAGTAATTATGGGAAGGAGCGGGATTTTATTTATATAATTACAAAACCAATGCATCTACATTTACACAAGTCACATATTTATTTACAAAGAACATTCAACGACAATAGATAATGTTAAGGTTCTTTGGTGGGTTAATTACTGCATTAATTAATTAAAAAAGTCCACCAAAAAAACAATGTATGTTGATGCTCGTTTATTTTCAATCAAAACAAGTCTGCGACATTCACAAGCATAGTTGTTACAATCCAAAGATGCAATACTTGCATGAATGTCTCTGTAACACTGAATTAATACTTAATGCAAACTAAAACTCTCTGTCCAGGCGATCTGTTTATATAGAGTCTATCGAATTTACGAGAATTCTTCAAGGCATCCGCCCGATATTTCTCGATCATTAACAATCACTCAAACAATCAAACATATTAAAAACAATCGGAATTGATACAAAATTAATTAATAACATTACAAAGTGATCAGAAATAGTAATTATAATACAAATTATTTACAGAAATCCTTTCAAACGGTAGAAAATCGTCCTGTAGACATCGTAAATTACAGTAATACATGGAATTACAAACTTTTAATAAATTCTCTTGCACCATTCGGTTCTTAAACATATTAAATGGTCTTTAAATAATTTTCTTACCTAAAACAAAGTCTATATACACTTATTTACAAGAAATTACAAAATAAACATACCAAATCACTTTCAAGCAAACTTTAGCTCATTACAAATATTTCACACAGTACAATATTATTCAAAATACAGGTATTAGGGCTGTTACAACCCCTCCCCAGGATTCACTTAATTTTACACAGATAAAATTGATTGAATCCGTCACGAATCTAAGCAGGTTGAATGTACACATAATGCAGACACGAACAGACTACAATCAATCAACCCTAATGACTTTTACAATGAACAGGTACAATTCTTCATACAACATCTGCACATAGTCCATGACACTGATCTTACAATAATTGTCTTTTCTCAGGTCCAATCATTTTATCATTTACTGTTTTTACACAACAAACGTTCAATGCCATCACCTTAAGTTACAATTTTTTTACTCCAAATTACACACTTGATGTCTGCTTGTTAATTACACCAGTCTGTTTACATTTTACAGCTGATAATTTGTCACCAAAATGTAGAAAGTCACAACATCATGAAAATACCAAAAGTCTCTACACAAAACTGTCACAAATTATACATTGAAATGCTTACATCTGCATCTGAGCTTAAGTACTCACACAAACTATTTACATGCATCAATTGACATACTTATTTACAAAACTAGATATTTACAGGCTATTGACCCCTCCCCAAACCATGCATTCCAATTAATTCTCATAAGTGGGTTTCAGGATTTCCCTGGAAACCCAGAACCATGTAAGTTACTTTTTCCTAACCTTCCAGTTTTCTTCAACTTTTGTATACACATTTAATATTACATTTCTATTTTCACAAAGCTTCATTATATATATACAGAAACACACACTTCCAATCATCTCAGACAACAGACTTTGGTACAACCACACAACAGCTGAGACATAAAATGGTTCTGTTTTAGCAAATTGATTGTCACTTAAAAGCAATGTTGTTGACTCAACTGGCAATACAAATTTATTATTCTCACTACTACAGTTTTGTCCATCATTACTCCCAACCTCACTCTTCATCATCTGATTACTACTTAAACTTACCAACTTATCTGAATCAGTACCTAAAACTGTTTTAACATCTGGCTTACTGACTTCCTCCACAAAATAATTATTTTTCTCAGCAACTACTACTTCACTATCAGCTTCCACATCAAAGAGAGTACAAAACATAGTGTCATCTAAGTCACATTCTGTACAATTTTCCAAATTAGAAACTGGTTCAAATAAATCCTTACTCCCACCCATTTCTTCGTTATCATTATCTACACCAAATAACGAGCTAAATAACGTATCAGCTAGGTCAAAATTAGGACATTTTTCCAACTTAGGGATTGGTACATAAGGCTTTTCAACCACTCTCTCTTCAGAAGACAAATACTTTGACTTACAATTCTCCTCCTCATCTGGGTCTCCTATCCACACCTCTGTATCACCTTCATCTTCAAGATATTTGAGAAACTCCTCGATTTCAGCACTTCTACAAACTTCATTACCACCTATCCTAGCACACATAGTCCCAACTATGCCATTCTGGACCTTACAAGTTTCTGATAGCCACACTGTAGTATGCACTATAAATTCTGCACCCCTTTTTGTAATTAAGCAGTGACCATTTCGAAAATCTTCTACATGAAAATTATTACTTTCACACACTGATTCTAGTGATAAGGTACTATGGTGGTCCCCTTCCCGCTTTATCTTATTATCAACCTTTACCTCATCAACATCATTAATTACATCTATCATAACCTTATCCTGAAATTCACTTGCTGCTACCCCCACCTCTTCCAATAAATCTTCTCGGGGATTATTCATAAAAATGGAATTAACGCTATAGCAGTTGGTACCTGGACCCACATTATTGTCCACCACTGCGGGGCCCATCACAGGGGTGGTCTTTAGTTTGTCTGCCCCCCATGCTGCCTTTCCCTTTCAGATGGAGGGTTCTGTTCTCTCACTCCCCCATTATCATTCCTTCTTGCGTAATTATCACGATCCCTTCTCCTGGATCTACCATCCCTTGACCCATTACCCCTTCTAGGGGGACTCCTGCTGCCCCTCCTATGGTGTTGATGGTGGTAATGTTGTTCATTGAATGACTCCTGGGCATCCAAGCGTCTCAACAATTCAGAAACTCTATCCACAATTACTACATCCAAAGTGGCAATTAAATTTCTTGTTTGCTGAGGTAGCCTAGCTCCTATCAAATCAATAAATTCCTCCTCTCCATAAGGATGGTCTAGGTACTTACAACGGATCCAACATTTATGAAAAAAGTCATGTTGAGTTTCCCTACCAGGTTTATACGGCCTACCAGTCATCAACTCCCTCTTTTCTTGAATTTGCCTGCTTGTCGACCAAAAATGTTTCAAAAAGTTTTCTTTAAACAGCTTGTAGTCAGTCACTTCCCTAGCTTGTCTATCACCCCATGCCTAGCATAAGATTTTAGATGTTTACCCACAAGTGCAATTTTCTTACTGTCGGGTAACAACTTAAAGTAGTCTGACCTTTCAAAATTATCTATAAATTCAATAGGGTGAAGCCTCCCACTATCATCATAAAATTCAAATTCTTCCTTAATATCAGCACTGATAACTGGACTACCTGCTAAGGGAATCTGACTTAACTGAACCTGTAGCCCAGTAACCCTTTTTCCAACTGATTTACATTCCTTTCTAATCCATGCGCTAACTGTTCCTGTTGCTGCACCAATGTATTAATATTTAATCCCACCTCTTGTCTCAACTCATTAACCTTAACATCATTAGCTTGGAACAAAGCAACATATTCCTCCTTCATCTTATCACAATTTCACTGACTTCCTTCACCTCTTTATAAATCAAATTTTCACATTCAGCCTTATTCTGTTCACAAAATTTTGTAACTTTCTCAAATTTCTCCTGACATTCTGTTACTACCTTCCCCAATTTAGAATCTAAATTGTTAATATCTTCTTTGAATTGAGAGCTAAAACCCTGAAATTGCTCTGTGATTTTAACATCAAAACATTTAGTCAAATCAGAGAATGTTTTATCATTGCTTTGTTGCAGTTGAGAAAACTTGTCATTGATTTCAGCAAATTTTCTGTCATTATCATTCCTTAACTCACTTCTAAATTCAAAAAATTGAGAATTGATCTCAGAAAATTTACCATCAAGATTTAACTCAGTTTTAAATTCAGAAAATTTATTATCAAATTTGCCATCAATTTCGGAAAACTGAGACTTAATTTCAGAAAATTTGCTATCGAATCTGGCTACAAAAGACTCTAGAATTACTTGCAGGTTCTGATTATCAGCCATTTTTAGTAATTATCAAAATCAACATAAAAAACAAAATTAAGGAAAATTAAAATCTTTCCAAACTGCCACACATTTACATGCAAAATAAATCACTTGAATATTCAATGCAGTACTTACAACTCCTCCTCAATTTTGTATCACATTAAATTTCACTTAGAAGCACTTATTTAACCATTAAACACCACACTGACTTCAAACGCTTAACCACACTTTTCACAATTCACTGTAGGAAGACGATTTTGAGGCCGAAGGAAATCCACTCGACGTCGGAAGATTACAGCCGATTGCCGATGAAAAATCTCCGCCTTAGGCCGTCAAATCCGTGTCGTCGCCGGTCGAAATTTCCTCGCAATTTTCTGCAGATTCTTTTTAGAAGATAAACATCCCACAGATGTTTAAGAACTTCTCGTCATGTCAACGGTCGCCATGTTAAGTTTCTTTGGTGGGTTAATTACTGCATTAATTAATTAAAAAAGTCCACCAAAAAAACAATGTATGTTGATGCTCGTTTATTTTCAATCAAAACAAGTCTGCGACATTCACAAGTATAGTTGTTACAATCCAAAGATGCAATACTTGCATGAATGTCTCTGTAACACTGAATTAATACTTAATGCAAACTAAAACTCTCTGTCCAGGCGATCTGTTTATATAGAGTCTATCGAATTTATGAGAATTCTTCAAAGGCATCCGCCCGATATTTCTCGATCATTAACAATCACTCAAACAATCAAACATATTAAAAACAATCGGAATTGATACAAAATTAATTAATAACATTACAAAGTGATCAGAAATAGTAATTATAGATACTTAAATACAAAATTATTTACAGAAATCCTTTCAAACGGTAGAAAATCGTCCTGTAGACATCGTAAATTACAGTAATACATGGAATTACAAACTTTTAATAAATTCTCTTGCACCATTCGGTTCTTAAACATATTAAATGGTCTTTAAATAATTTTCTTACCTAAAACAAAGTCTATATACACTTATTTACAAGAAATTACAAAATAAACATACCAAATCACTTTCAAGCAAACTTTAGCTCATTACAAATATTTCACACAGTACAATATTATTCAAAATACAGGTATTAGGGCTGTTACAATAATCTTAAAAACAAAAAATTAAATTAATATTTCACTTTCTGGAGAGTAAGTGATTGTGGAAGGATATTAAATATAAAATGTTCTTGGTGTGCACTTAATTTTTATTTCAAATGTTTCGATGAATTACATCATTCATCATTCGTGTATTTCTAAAAGGAAAATAAATAATTTGGAGACTTTGTTTCAAAACAAATTTGAAATACTACAAAATCAAATAGCTATAAAAAAAATACAAAAAACAAAAACAATTTCGGAGATTGTGAAATTGAACTGAGGACCCTCCGCTTCCCATCCCACCATCTCAACACGAACGTTACTATCAAGTGGTCTTCCGTAGCGGTATAACTCATTTAGCCATAATTTTTACACTTTTTAATCTCCGATTTCTCTTAAACGGATGTCCACCAGACAGAACTGCTATAGGGCGATAGACCACAGGTGACGTACTATTTACAAGACCTTTTCGTTCTGCGATAGTGATTTAGAAAGTGAAGACATCTCCTTGGCAGAATGCACTAAAATAAATATTTTTTTTTCAAAAATAATGAATGATGGCACATCTAGAATTGACTTTGAATTACTATGTTCAATTTCACGTATTTAGGTGTGGCAGATTTTTCAAAAAGTGTACCACTAGGTGTGCATAATCCGTCCCCTAGTTTAAGGGCTCGCTTCGCTCGCTTTAACAACATGTACATACTGGATAATACAGCGAGTTTTAAGGAACAAAATGCTGCATTTTGTTCGCAATCCAGTGTCTTACAAAGCAGTTCTCCTACATCACAAATGGTTACGGTTAGAGTTAGTGATCCATATAACAGCCAATCATCTATTGAAATTTAAACGCACCGCAATTCAATTTTAGTCGGAGACAATTCAGGACTGTTTTGGTACCTGGAGGTTTTACCAATGTATGATTCAGTGGTAGAGGACATCATATATAAATAGTGCAGAATAATCGTCAGGCATAGCGTACTTTTTCTAAATGGGATCATTTTGACTTTTATCTGCACATAAATCTGACAGCAGGCCCTAGGAAGCCACATAAACGAGTAATCAGGAAGACGAAATAGACCTACGCACTATGCATTGATGACGTTAATCAACGAATCATTAGTACCAGACAACATAACGTGAATCTTTTCTATGATACTGTTGAACAGGTTGCCTATTAAGCAACTCCGAAGTTTTGTGCAGCAACCTCTTCCTGTAGTGACGAGTGTCAGTAACTATATTAGACGTATACTGCGGTGGTTGAAGGTAATACCAAGTTTTGAACCTCTAGCAGTGTTACGGATCGCTATAGGTGACGGGTTACTTTTGTTACTGAAGATGGCATGAAGATGTCACCGCGGGATTTCGTTAGTGCTACTTTCAGTGGCAGTCAATTTGAACAATATCTGGAAAGATGCCCGTATCCTATAAATCAAGGAAATGGTTGTAGCACTGCTTAGTTTATGGGAGGATTTACCGCTACAACTTCGTCACTAGTGAGCTATGAACGTGAAATATAGCACAGGAAGTTAGTCTCTGAGGAAATTAAGTTTACATTATGCTACCACAAACCAAAAATCTTGTAACTGCTATTCATAAATATGGGATTGAAGTGACGATACTGCCTAATCTAAAACAACGCCTACGCATCTCTAAAAAAAATTGTGGCATGATTGTTCTATTCCCGAATCGGAAGAAAGCGAAGCTCATTCCGCTTCTGGCGACAGCCTTTACTTTGTCGAGCAGCGTTGAATAAACGATGGAAAAGATATAAAACCACCGTTTCATTAAATTAATAGAATTCTGGAATCCCTTGAGTCTCTTAGCAGTAATTCAGGACTTTCGCAACCTGAGTTGGAAATGCAAAATACCTTCAACCACTGCCAAATCTACTATGTGCATTTTTATATCTCAAAAGTAATCCATCTTTTACATTCTTTCAAGAATCTATAAGGAGCTTTTTTTCCAGTACCGAATCTGAAATAGAATCTAGCCGTTTTGTTTTGTATCCCATGGAATGATATTCCTGAAGTGATTGTACTTAAAACCGAATTTCATATTCTTCACAAATAGAGGAGTTTGTTGGGAGAATCTCGAATAACGATGGAGAAAACGATTTTAAGGCCTGAGAGCTGTCCGATCTTGAGATTGATTTTTGCTGAGAGAGACAGCTGATTATAACATGTGTAATATAAAATAGTTTGCCCGTTACATTTTGAGCGACAATAGCGGGAAGTTACCCCGGAGGAGGTAACTTCAATTACTGGGCATAGTTGAATTTGCAGACATCGTTTTGGCTACCAGCACCCACGGTTCTTGACAATTCCCAGTCTGTGTGCCGAGGCATGTGAACAGCCTCCAGATACAACAGCGGAATGTGATATTTTTCAAATATCGTCTGAGTCCACAAGATACAAATCAAGTGCTACGCACATCCAGACACGAGCCTCTGAACTATCACTAGCGATTTGATATTATTAAAGTAACGCCACTCATGTGGCTTCGAAACTGAGCAGTTAATTTTATGATAACTTTTTCAAAAGATATAATTCATTTTATATTGAAATCTTAAACTTTTTCCAAATATCAATTTCTGCAAAGTATTTCAGACCAGCAGTTTTAATTGTTTTAACTCTAAATACATCTTGTGAGAACTGTAGCTTTCAATATTATTATTCATTCCTGAAAAAATAATAAGCTTTACTGTATGTCACAAGCGTATCCTGACGTAATGAATGGTTTGTTCAACAGAACTAATAGCTGGCGGGCTGATGAGGTGGCTGCAATTTCGCCGTAAACAAATAATAAAAACTGATTGTGGACATCAGTTCCGATTTTCCCTACCGCGGTTAACGCAGCTGTTTAGTTTCTCGTTTCCAGTCCAGGAGTTGCTGTTAGAGTATTGGTTGTGAAAGCTAATTGAGTATAGTGGTCATTACGCTAATCAAATTATTCGGTTAATCAAACGTAAGTCGATACAAACAAAGTCAGATTTACAAATGCTTTTACAAATGTTTTGCGTTAACTCCAATAACAATGTTAAAAAGCGCTCTACTGTCAATTATCTGTATCCCAGCACACCACCAATAAGAATACTCGGCTTTAACGAACGAATTCTCTAATTTAGTTACCAGTTATACAGAGACAAAACGCTATTTTTGGTCTGTTTAACAGACGTGTATTGTTGTTACCATAAGTTACTGATGGTTATGTAAAAACAAACGCAGACTCACAAATTCTGAATCCAAATATCCATATTTACAGTTATTTTACAAAGAAGATGAAAAGTAATGCGCTAAAACTTACTATCTGCGTAGGTATGTAAAAGCTGAAACAAATAAAATGATTGCGGACAGTTGAAATATAATATTGAGTAAATATTGACAGGAATTTCGGTTGCAAAAAAAAAGTTAAGAGCGGAGAACTTGATGCGTAACTCACTATCCATACTGACGAGTTAGACCATAAGTGGTATTATTTATCTACAGTGTAGGTTATACAGGCGTCAAGTGTCTTCACTTCAACCAAAGTAATTGATTTAATTTCTTAGCTGCACGTAAATAAAAGGTAACTTCTTCAGTGATGAAACTCGACGATTATCTTTTGTTTCATTCGCATTTAAGAACAAAGCTTAATGCAGAAAATCCTACAATACAACATGACTCCGCTCTGAACAGTATTACTCTAACTCTACTCCGCACTTACAGAATGCTACAATATATACGCATACCTAGCAAAATTTATCAAACAGTACAACCATCACCAGTTGTTCCAGAAAACTGAACAACAGCTGAAAGCCAGTCCAAATAATAGATTAACTGTTAAATTAGCTTTCTGGCAATGTAAAAGATCTTTCTTTCACTATTATGTGATGTTGATTTCAAATTATGATACAGATGATTTGAAGACGTGACGTAACAGTACATCTATTAAAATTGAAATTCAGTTCGAGTTTGTTAAAAAAAAAAAAAAATTGTTAAGATATTTTCTTAAAATTATCTGGTAATTTTTAAGTGATTATTATCATGCGATGTTGAAGCATTTATTTTAATCGATTTACGTTTTAATATGCCCACGGCTGAATAACCGACTGAACCAGAAGATAGCGGCCAAGTTTACGATCGCTGAAATATCGTGTGTAAACACATTGCGCATTCGGCTAGTCAACAGAAAACATTATTTTAAATCTTAATGCTGAGAAAAATTTCGTTCTTAGGATTAATGATTTGTTTTTATTAGATTTACTAGAAGATGTGTTGACGGGTACTTGGTAATGAACGAATTGTATTGGATTAATATAGATCGTACGAGTTTAAGTAGACAATAAGAGATCACTTGGGTAAGCAATGAGTTAATCTTTAGAAGTTGACATTGTTGCACTACAGTATCTACATCGTTTCTCCCGTGTAAGAAGGGATAACTTTTGATGTAACCTTGAAAAAGTTGTGAAAATATACCGGCGCGTCAAATGTGTTCATAGACAGTATAAGAAGTTTGTAGGATTATAAAGTAGATACAGAATGGTTATGTAGACAGCATGAAAATAGTATATGAATTCTGTTGCTAGGTAACTGATTGGGAATACCTGCAATCTGAATAAATAGCTAAATTAGCGCAAATATCATTAGGAGAGCTCAAGCCTAAGCTGAAAACGAAGTTACTTGTGAGAGGGAAATGATTAATGAAAAGATTATCTGAGAATGTAGATAGCTGTACAGCTCCAAGTGTTTTCGTTGAAAAACCTTGTTTACAACTACTTTCATGTTATTCTTTCTAGCAGCAGATTGCGGTGATGTGAAAACGTACGGCAATCTGTGGTGGGATGAGAGAAAGGTCAATTAAACAAACAATTCGAGAACAATTAAAGTATATCATGAGAAGTTAAATTGTGAATGATAATTCATTTAGATTAGACCTACAACATTTTCAGGCACTATTCTCATTAGAAGGCTGTGTGGGGACTGATATAAGAAACTGAAAAAATTCCTAAGAACACTCCTCCAAGTGTATTGACACAATCACTTCGGTTGCTTACCTTTCCCTGCGATCAATAATCGAAGAGACCGCAGAACCTTGTCATTGATTTGAAAGAATACACTTGAAATAAGCAGTAGAAATTGAGAAAGATGGTTACTCTCGCACGATGAGGTTTTCGCACAGATTGAGTATCAATATCAGTTCTTCAAAAAATATCAACTCTTCTAAAACTATCAAACATTTTTGAATCAAATTCACTACCTGTTTTGAGAAACTGAGTTTCAAGTGGAGTGTATAAATCAAATACAAAATTAAATTTAAGTTGAAAACAATTGTAATGGTTCTTAGAGAATTTTTAGGATAGTGTTTTAGAAATATATTCATTATTCGTTATATAAAACTGTCTATTGAATAATGCATATGATTTTTGTCGAAAATAATTATTTTCTGAAGCATCGAATTTGTTAAAGTTGCTAATTTAGTCACTTAAAAAAGAAAAACATAAATTTCAGTAAGTTCACTATATTTTTCTTGTAAACGGTGGGATATTGAAGATCAATCTAAATTCTAAAACAACTTTGGGATGAGATCTTTTAGAGCCCATAGATTCCAGATTTAATTCAATACTAGTTGAAGATTACCTGCCAGTGTGGTGGAAGAGCGGTAGCGTTCTGGTGTCACATTAGGGAGGACGCGGCTTTGAATCCCCGTCCGGTTATTCACATTTTGGTATTCCATGGTTTCCCAAAATCATTCCAACCAAATGCCGGTATGGTTCCTTTAAAAGGCCATTGCATAAATCCTTATAATTTCTTGCCACAGTCTGTTTTCGCTACTAATGACTTCATCGACGAGGAATGAAGCCAGAAGCAGAAGCACAACACTATCTTAAGAATACTTTTCGCTCAGTACCTAACTTAATTATTACAACCGCTCTCTGGAAGTTTTGAAATTTTACATTTTCACTATGCTAAGATTAACAGGAACAAAGGAAGGGCGTAGTCATAAAGATTTTAGATGAAGGATTCAGATGTTATTGCGGGACGACAGACGGTTGGATGAACGGGAACACACAGATCTATCCAAGAGTTTCACTTTTCAGTCAGGCGGTACGGAACCCACCACCGGAAAATAAAATGAGTCAAAAAGTGCAAACACAATTCTTGGAAACGTTTGAATATACACAGAGCTAAATTCACAAACATCTAATGATTAACACCAAAATTACTCGTGTTTATCGGTACCAAACACGACCTTCATTCCGCAGAACACATTTATTGAAGAATTTTTATACCATAAAAATTTCTATAGATTTCATCCTCTTTTCATAACACGAAATTATTTTGAACACAGTGCTTGAGAAAGTGTCGATGATATGGTCACTATCACCATTAAAGAAGTTACAAAATATTATACTTTGGTTTTTATGACAGTATTCTGGCACTTGCCAAATTTACCAAGTTGGTCAGAGGTGCCAGAGAGGCGGCTGCCGTGTTAATGCAAGCAGGTGATTATCGAGTTTGCGCCTCTCACCTGAGCTGGAGTTACGGCGGCAGTTTGCGATAAAGGAGTAACTTTTAACTCAGAATAAGCAACAAGTCGAGTAACGTCAGAACCATTCATTAGCACAAATGGTTCCTTTGCATGTTGTTGCTACTCTCACTTCTGTATGACACGACATCTATATCTGGTTTGCGTCATCTGGCCTGCTGGAGGAAATAACGTTTAATTTTCTTTTTGAGCAGCATTCAGAAATTATAATCTCCACAGCGTTATAAGTTTACTTTACGTACAAGAAGTATTAGGAATAAAATGGTCTAACTACATTTACAGCAAACAAAACGATACAGTTTCAGAACTGATACATCACATAATCCACCAAACATCACTACTATCTATCAATGAAATAATCATGCACGTTGTAGTTTGATTACATAATATGCACAAGTAAATGTTTGACCCAACGAAAGGCCATGGTATCTAATAATTTGTTCACATGTAGTTCCTTTCACCGTTCCATTTACAGTATTGTCTACCTGTGGATGGTCATAGTACATGGTTGAGTGTTTTTTAGCTGCATATGTTACTGTCGGAAATTTATTGATTGATCAATGTAAATCTCAGCCTATAACCTGTAGCTAATACGCGATGTAAGGGCTGGGTCACGACGTGTACGTACCTCTGAAATTTGTTTCTTGCTGAAGCAACAGAAATACATTTTTATTTAAAATTAAATTAAGAAAATGAGTTACTTCGATGATCATTTAATTCATATTGAAATATGTTTAAAAAAGGAAAATAACTTTAATGGCCAGAGAGAAGAGTTTAGATAGATTTTTTCTTTTTCTTCTAAATTATAAGATGTGAATTGGCATCTTGGCTAGGGAGAGGAATACGAATGATAACCATTTCAAATCTGTTCCTTAAATTTGTTTCATTGGTCATACCACAAACTTAATCTGGGATAAATAAAAGTTAAATGCTTGTGAAATAAAGTGTCGACAAGTTAATAACGTGAAATTTGAGAGAACAGAATAGAGTTTTAGGTCCAAGTTCAATAACATATATTATTCAGTATTCCTTCAACGACTTAATGAAGTGTTCTTGAATGAAATAAAATTTATTTAATAGAAATGTTTCCTTCTTTAGTGCATTCAAGAGGCAAAAGTGTAATTTTACTTATATACCAAGAGTGGACAAGTTTTTTTCTCTTTCAGGATTGAATAAATAAGAGATAAACCATGGTTCAATTCCGGAGTTGGTACAAGATGGCCGACTTATGAATCTAAATCTCAGTTATATTTCCACTGATTTAACGGCGTATACAATGGATAGTAAAATAAAAATAACAACCTTTCCAACTATAAAAGCATGTGGACAAAACCTGCAACCGTTGAAGCAAAGTTGAAAGTTATGTACCAACAACACAAGAACTATCTGGAATAAAATCCATCAACAGAACTTATCTCTGAAATAACGCCTTCTTTCAAATTCATGCTTTCATTTTCTAATAATTCTTTTCATCTTTCATCCCAGTGATCTCTTTTAACTCCAGTGGCATAATTTTTCTCGTGGAATACTACTATCTACAGTAACAAGTATACAGTGCCATCAACGATTAACCAAAAGTCACTCAGCGCTATAGAAGATTCCAGTGTGTTGTTGCATAATGTTAACAAGAAAGATATCTCTAATGCAGTCTCTACTTTTTTCGTTAGGTCTGATGATGTAGCCCGTAGGGTTTTTATTTGAAAAATGCAACATAGTAAGACCTGATGAAGATGGCAGTGCGTGGCATCAAAACGTATCGTTTTCTATGAAAATGTCCGGTGAGAAACCGTGGAGAATTATTTTGCGCTCTCATTCACCTTGTGTTCTTCTCAAAATTAGATTGCTTAAGGACATCTAGCATATTGAAGATTCTGACCTAGTAAATAACCCTTCCAAGACCAAAGTTGTAGTCCTCTCTAAGAGAAAAATTCAGGTAAACCTATCAATAAAAGGTAATAACACCGAGCAAGTATCCTCCTTCAAATATTTAGGCACCGTCATGGATAAGGGAGCGTGCACAAACCACGTGGCCCGGGGGGGGGGGGGGCGGGGGATTGGCTAGAAAGCTACGCTGGGCTACGTGGGTGGAGGGGAGGTTCCGAGCAAGGCCACGTAGTCCTCCTCTAATAACATTTGCACAGTTAAAATGAGGAACGAAACTCACAACAGCATGTGAATATTTATTTCCTTCAGTTAATTATCTCCTTATGTAATTTACAATCGTCTGACCAGAGAAAACAGTACAAAATGTCTCCTGGAATCAAAAGGGAATAAAAGCTACGTTCTACATGGGGGGGGGGGGAGGCAAAATCCACGGTGGACTACGTAGGGGAAGGGGGGTTCACAGGAGGCCAAAATAATGAAGCTACGTGGTTTATGCACGCTCCCTAAGTAGTGTGATTACAAGAAAGAAATCAAACCTAGAATGGAACAGGCCAGGATACAATTTATTAGCGTGATTTTTTTGATTTTTTTTGACATAAAATTGGATCTTAGTCTGCAGTTAAGAATGCAAATAATTCGATGCTACATGTTCTCCATTTTTCTCTACGGGTGTGAAAGCTGACCCTTGGACCAAAATCCAGAGAAAACAATCGATGCTTTTGAAATATATTACTATCGTCGTCTGTTACGTAAATTCTTCGATGCTGAAAACCTTAAACGAAGAAGTACTTTATCGGATGAAGAAACAAGAATTGCTGATCACTATAAAGCAAAGGAGAATCCAGTAGCTGGGACACATTGTGAGAGGAACCAGCTGTTGCAACTCATCATTAAAGGGCAGATACAGGGGAAAAGATTTGTTGGAAAGAGAAGGAATTCGTGGCTGAAGGAAATTTGCACGTCAGAAGAGGCTTTCCATGCTGCAGTGTCACGTCCAGAGCCAGCTATATGGACCGCCAACATCTGACAGGAGAAGGCGCCATAAGAAGAAGGACTTTGTGCTCACGCTTTCATGTTGCCTTCCGTAAAACAAAAACGACTTGCAATGGGAACATCTGGGGAGGCCGAAGATATTTGTATACGATTGATACACCGTAAATTCTCCATTGTATTTTAGTGTTGTTACCTTATATTGAAATAAGATATGTTAAGAATTTCTCCGTAATGTATCTAGCTGGAGGCAGGATGGTATAAACGATGTCAGCTGTGAAATCTAAATAGGTGTTATGACAGTTGTCTCTAAAATAAATTAAGTATAGTAAATTAGTAGTGTAGCTTTTACGAGATTAGTAGTAACTTCTGCTTTTTGTTCACCACTTTTTCCAACATTTTAGAGCAGGCTGACGCCAAGAATTTTCTGCTTGCCGCCAGGTCGTAATAAATACTAATGGTGGAATTGAAGTGTTCCTATATCTTTGTGAAACTTCTAGCTATGTTCTGCGTGTGATAACTGAAATGTGTAGCTTATGACGCGGAGATTGGGGACCATCCCGGCTTTCATCTGATGGCGGCGGGAAACCGCCGGAAAACAGAAGTAAGGATGGCCTGTACATGGCGGCCTGGGATCGGCCCTTTCTCCGTTGTACCACTCCGATCCAGTTTAGAGAAACTAAAAAATATACAAGTCGACATTTCAATCACTCCCCAAATTTTTCAAAATATTTTATGAAAAGAATGGAGTTAGAGGTACATTATGAAGATAAAAACGTTCGCGCAAAAAATACTAATAGAATTTTAAATCTCATCTCCATAACTTTCAGTTTGTACGGTCGTAGGGAATGGTGTATTTTAACAGAATGTGGGGCCTACGGGCATTACTTTCGGCATTATATCGGAGGAAACAGCAACGATATAATAATGGAAGTGGAACGTTGCTGTCGGATTCGCACCGCCGATCACGTATGTAAGCAATAAAACGTGCAACTCTGCTTTTTTACCAGGTTGGCAAGAGCTGCCTCGGACCTATTTAGTTGAAATGGCAATACACTGGAAGCCGAATTCAGTGAATCTGCAATAAACTGGATTGGGAGCTGTACGCCAATATTGGAAACTGTTAATTTATCAGTGTAGTAATGAGAGTTTTTAGCTTCTAGCAGTGTGCTTGATATAGCTTTGAATCATGATGCGGGAATGTAACGTATTTCTCTGTGAGTTTAAAAAATGGAAAATAAATGCCGATCATGGTGGGTGAACAATAACGCTCTGGGGTCACATTTGGGAAGACGTACGTTCAAATTCCCAAAATACTCCAGGCGGATGCAGAAATGTTTCCTTTAAATTTCCATGGTCAAATTGCCTCCCGTTCCTTTCTCACCTCTCATGACCTCGAAATCAACGAGTGCCTCCTCGCTGAACCGTGTGCTGAAAAAGTAAGTGGTGAGAGGCGTGCTGCGAATTCATGTCAAGACTATAAGATCGAAGTGTGTATCGCGCGACATGCTGCTATCTGATGTAACGGGCCAGACCAATTGTCATCGCTGGAATAGCTTTCATCAACTTCCCAGTCATCACCTCTCTACATGGGAGATAATACCTCCAGAACCTAAACAGCTGTCCGAGCCACCAGCCGCCATCTTAAATATGAGTACTCATTAACATTTATTGAGAGATGTGTAATTCACATCACAGAAACCCGTAAAAGGCTGAGATAGTGTCTTTATTTATTCTTTAATTGCTTGTAAATGAACCAAATTTGTCTGATTAAATATAGGATCTTAAAAAAAAAAGTAACGGACTGTATATTATGGAACTATACACCCCCATTATATTACCACGAAGTTCTAATAGCTTATGCAGTGCAGAAAATAAATATGAAGTTTAAGCGCTATGGGATATTAACATGACGTATCCATTGTAACTGTTCACCGGTAATTGCTCCAATAGAATTTAATTTTGTCTTGACTTTCATAGTCACACTTATATTTCTCACTAAGTTGGAAATAGTGAGCTTGAGAAAGACAATGTCACTTCTATTCGGATGATGCCAACAGATTGTTTATTGATAAATTGGTCAATTACCGGGAAACGTAAAATTAACTCAGATGCGTTGTAATACGTTTTTAAGAATTTTATGTGAATTAACGATTCTCTTTAGTTATTAATACTATTTATACAAAAGATGAATGATAATTTATCATTCTGAACCATTGTTGAAACTGTGATGGTAAGAACATCCAAACTACGAAAAGCCAGATTTGATCCTTAATCCGAGAGATTTGCAAAGGTGACAGAAAAAGTGCAGGCGTAAATGACATTGAAGCTGTCATATACATTGTAAGTATATTTACTGTAATTTCGTTTTGAATTGATAATTAGAAAGGTGTTCTGACAACGAGGCAGTACAGGTATTGACCGATAGGTATTGTTTTAGCACACTTTTTTTAAGTTGCCGTGTATGTATGTATAAATGTAACTAAATTTTTCAACTCAATTTACACCCCCTTCCAGATGTCAGAAATATTTGAATTTTTCAATACGTTTTTACCTGTGTTCTGGTATTCTCATTAAGTTGAGAGTAAAAGGAGAAATTTCAACGCAGAAAGTGACTAGTCACTTTCAGCTATGCAATCAATCGGACTGTAGCGTTGAGCTAGTTGAGCACAAACGCTTTTGCCTCAGCTCGTTCTTCCAAAGCAGCTCACAATTGAATGGAAAAATGAAATTCAAAACACCTTCCTACGTTAACAAATTCTGAATAAATTTCGATCAACTAGTCTCTTTGCTGCTGGACAGACTTAAGTAGCTATCAGTCCCGTAATGTCCCTGTATGATCTCCAAACAGAAGAACATGTTTGGAAGAACACGGTGCAGTCGTGACGCGTAGATGAAATCGCTAGGATACATGAATATTAATGAAATAATTTAAATTCATTGTGAAACATGAAATGCTGACACTAAAGAGTCATCATTGCTTATTGCTTCAATTTAGTTTTAGAATAATAAAAAAAATTTTACAGTTTAAAAAAAAAATATGCTTTTTAAGAAGCGTGAAATAAACAATTAAAAATAAAATTTTATTTTATAAAACACGCTTTTGTAACATTATGAACTAAAAAGATAAGAATAATCTTTAGATGTAAATATTTTATTCAACAGATCATTGTAACTTAATTTTTTAAACAAGCTTAAAATAAGAATAAGATCATTCACCAAGCATTTAAATGATATATATATATATATATATATATATATATATATATATATATATATATATATATATATAAAGAAACTTTGGAGTGCTATACATTCTTTTCGTAATGATTCTATTTTTGTGAGCAATTAGCAATGAAATATTTAAGAAAACTTGTATGTAACCCCCCATCTCTTTCTTATGATGTTTGGTCAGTGACTTTTTCGTTATTTTAAGATTATTCAGAAAATTAAGTTATGCTGAATTGCAGGACATTTTATTGCTGCTGAAGAAAATGTTTACATTTAAAGATTATTTTTAATCTTTCAATTCACATTGCTTAAGAGGCGTGTTTTTTTTCATAAAATACATTTTTTATTATTTTAAGTGTCGTTGAGATCTTAGATACAGGACAAGGTCGTTAGGGATACTTGGTACATTCATGATGTATGATAGCTCGCTGTTACATTTAACACTTTTTTGGCAGTGGAGCAACGATTCGAATTAATAATTCGAAATTACACTTCGATGTGTATAACGTGTTGTTAAGCGTCAGTTGCACTACCGTCAGTTTCGTTGTTTGGTCTAAGGTATGCATGCTGTGATGTAATATCGTTGTAAAATATGGCGCTCAAATGTTTCGAATCTTTCCATCTCTCGAAACAAATTTTGGAGGTGTTACCAGTGTCCAGAATATAGTTCCAACTGTGGAGACGTTTCATGTAGTCCGTTCATACTGATTAGTTTTACCTATTAAAACTGAAATTACATGGTTCACATATCGCAATCAAACATTGTGTGCCGAGGAAGTGATTAGAATTGTGTGCATTTATCAATTTCAGTTCCAGTGGTAGTATTACTTTACAGTTTCAACTGTGGAAGTTACATGCTCGCAATTCGTGATTAATGACGCTTTCTGTATTTCTCTTCGAAAAGCAATTTCCGGTGGAAGGATTGGTGGGGCCGCAACTGATATAATTTTTGTTCAAACAGTGTATGAAAGACTTATTTTGTGGAGTTCAAAACGTTTGACTTATTCTAACTGAATCTGCCGGCAGCGCGATATTAACATCTTCTATAATCATTTTAATTTCGTTTCATATGCAACACTGGGACAATTTGCAATGTGTGAAACACATTTTGTCTAATCGTAATGTTCTCAGCTTCGCTAAAATTACGCTACTGCACTGATTATTGCCAGAGTTTCAAAGCATGCATTATTAACACTAGAGCCTTGACACTATCGACAACATATTTTTATCTCTGTTTCTGAATGTTACTTACTTAACATGTCTGTCATTTACGAGAAATTGTAGTCCTTGTTATTCGGATTTCGCATGTAACTGTCAATAAAATCATTTTTCCTCTCCTTTGGGGTTTTGTTTGTGTATTATTTATCATGAACTTATAATTCCTGAAAAGGAAACAATCAATTTTTATCCAGTGATTCATCGTAAACTAAAACTCAATGCAATGTCTCTGCAATTAAAACAAAGCATGTCGCTGAAAAAATGTGGTTAAGTAATGAAATAAAATCTCTATATGCTAAGAAAGACAATTTAAACAAAATTTTGTACATAACACATTTAGAGCTTTCCAAATCGTTAGATAATACATCAATCCTTGCATATCTAATAGAAAAAACTGAAAACTATACAGACCAGATAAAAAGCTAGATCAGTTATTACATAGACAGAAATATAGTGAAAACAGTTGCAATAGATTAAATACAACACCTGGTGCATACACCTTCTATCCAAAACTCATAAACTTATCAGAAACAAACATCAATTAACAAGAAGCAGAAACCTTAGAAAAGGGCTTCAAATGAAACATAGTTTTCAGTAGAAAAATTCGTTGAAAAAACAACAATAGAAGCAAAATATATCCTAACCCAAGAACAAAAATCTGAAAGCAAAATAAACATAAGATTAACTAGGGAACTTGTAGCAAAAGAATTGAAACAAATCACATCACAGGGTAACATAAATATTAATATCAATAAATAAACAAAAACACTCAAATGTTTAAAGAAAAAACTCTTGTCTGAAAATACGATAGTTACAAAGGCAGATAAAAGCAATTCAATAGTCTTGATGGATAAAACAGAATACATAACAAAGAAGAATTATAGAAAAGAACAACATAACACAACTAAAATCTGATCCAACAAATAGATAACAAGCAGAACTGAAAAAATTACTAAATATATATATATATATCATTCTTACAGACAGCCAAAAGCAAGACATCACACAGACAAATCCTTCAGCTTCAACACTGAGAAGCCAACCAAAAATACATAAACCACAAATTCCAATAAGACCAGTAATTAATTTTAGAAAAGCCCCAACATACCACTTAGCCAAACACATAAACAGCATTTTGAACCAACACTACACATTAAAGGAGAACAGAAGTACAAACAACACAACAGAACTCATTCAGAACATAAAAGACACACACATCCCAAACACAGCAACACTTGTATGATTTGATATTGAAAATATGTATAGTAACATCCCAATCAAAGAAACCATAGAACTAACCAACACAAACATGAATACTTACAAAATACTACCAAGCAACCTTATAGAAGAAATGAAAAGTACAATAAAAATACTGACACCTCAGAATTATTTCACTTTTAATAATCAATATTACCTACAACAGGAAGGACTGCCTATGGGATCCCCAATCTCATGCCCCTTAGCCAATATATTCATAGACTACATAGAAGTGGAAATACTGCAAAAACTAAGGATACAGGATTCTGCATTGGTGGAGGTATGTTGATGATATTCTATGCCTCATAAATGAATCAGATGAAATAATAAACAATGTACACAAAAAAATTACATTCACAATAGGAAAAGAAGACATAGGAAAAATAATTTTTTTGGATCTCACCATTACATAACATGAAAACAAACACTCATTCCAAGAATACAGAAAATCTACAGCAACAGACCAGATAATACATTCCACATCAAATCACCCACACAATAACAAACAAGCTGTAATATGTTTCATGCTAAACAGACTAAACAGAATCCCACAAACATAGGACAACAACCAAATAGAACACAATAAAGGAAATAGCAACAAAAAATGGATATGAACCACACACAGTTAACACAATAAACAGAAAAATAATTAAAGAAATGAAAAAAGATCAAATAATAACGACAAAACTGCAACCACACAGATCCCACCAGAACAACACATCTGCAACACACACAGTTCAAACAAACACACAAACCACCCAGCACAATGAAAACAAAAGGAAATGGTATGCAATGACATATTATAACAAATACAAACACCGAATCGCAAACATTTTGAAAACGCAAGGCATCAACATTGCACTGCGAACTGACCACTACAAAGATAAATTAGACCCCATTCAGACACAATCAAATACCACAATTCAAGCATTTACTAACTAACCTGTCAAAAATGTGAAGCAATATATATATAGGGCTAACACGAAGACAGTTCCAAATCAGATACAAAGAACACATGAAAGAATTAAAATACAGTAACCATTCCACATTTGCCGAACACCTCATAGAAAATGACCATTCACCAACAAACATACACACAGATATGCCAATTCTCACTATCAACAACCAGAGACACAACACACTCACTATACAAGAAAACTTATATATTCAAAAAGCAAAAAAATGAAGGCAAACAGGTAATAAACGACCAAGTAAACCTCACAAATAAAACGTTACTCAATCTAATATACATAAACTCGACAGACAAAACAAAATAAATTGTATAAAAAACCCACACATACATACAACACACACACACATAAAACACACTAACAAGACCATCAAGCATACACGCACTTTTCAAAATTCGCGCCATCGGCACGAGACATGACATATACAAACAAGATGGCCAAAGCAGACAACCGAAGGACGCGAAAGCACACCAGTGACAAGACATAAACAAACCAGCTGGCCCCAAGCGACGACTGAACGATGAGAACGCACAATAGTGTAAATATGATACAGGAAAAACATGCTTTGTATAAGGAAACGGAGGTGCCCAGCTGCATACCATATTAACAAATGTCAATAGTAAGTAACTATTAGCTATAAAAGTATCTCATGCACATAATTACGTAATAATAGGATAAAAATGTATATAAAAACTGTAACACAGATTCGTCGCTGATGATGCCACGATGAGAGGTGAAACGCGTACGACGCAACAATAAATAAATTAAACAGTTGCATTGGCGTTATCTTTAACTGTTAATTAAAACTCAATGGTTTTAAATTCTTATTTATCGATTATATAGAATATGCGTCAACTGAAAAATTGTTTATAGACGAAGGATAATGGAGAAAAAAAATATTTTTTTTAGTATTTCTGTATCAAGACGTAATACTTGCCCCACTGCTCTCAGTTGCCTACATCTCGTAACGTCATCTTTTAATGAGGTTGCATACTTGCTATGGTACTGAGCAGATCAGCTGTCTCAATTGCTGACGAACGCTTATTGCTTCTAGAAGAAATGTAGTTGTTGGCCGTCCATTTGTCACTGTTCCGTTGTTGTTGTTAGGAGGATTCGTTGGAGATCGTTTCCCTTTGATGACGTTGACGTTTTTAGGGTATGTAACTGTCAGAAATCTGCGTGTGATTGAAGTTTGTGTTAAGTCGTGTTAGGTAGTGTACATCCTGGTGTTATTTCCAGTCTAGTGCGGCAGCGCCGGAAAACAGCACGGTGTATACAGTTTGTTTATCTTGCGAGAACAGGTGGACTTCTGTAGCAAAAGAAGTTTGTATTATTATGTTTGTAGATCGTGGAAGGAGTCTCAAGAAGTGGGTGAGAAATTTCATTCATTTTCTTTCTTTTTTATTGCGCGTTGCTTGTGTAGGTGGAGAAGACGCAGTTATAAATCGCCTCATTATCCTCCCACGCGCACCTCGTGGGCGACCATCACTTACAGCCGAGGGCGGTGGGCTCGTCCGCCCTAATAAGCCGCAGCCGCCGCGATTGTGTTATTCTTCAGCGCCGAGCAATCCAGTTAGAGCGAGCCTCCGGTAACACAGTGGGAGGCGGAAGCCCACGGCGCCGGTAATTCAGCAACAGCCAATTAGGCGGAGGTCAGCACCTTCCCTGCTGCGAGCACGCACCTGCTATGATTGCAGGAGGGGAAAGATGCGACTAGGAGGCACGAGCGCGTGTTTTGTTCTGTTTATTTAGAAACATGTATATACAAAATTACTACCGCTTCGTGGCCGACTTCGTTAACGTGTGTGACTTTCATTAAACAAGAGATTACTGGTACATAGCCACTATGGCAGAAATGGAGATGAAACTAAATTCTATACGTCCCAAAGGACTAATTCTTTTTCTACAGCTAGTTCTATGAAATTGGTCAGCGTTTCTCAATCTTTTTTATCCGAGGACCAGTAATTTGCAAAAAATTATTCTGCAGACCACTAACTTATACGGGCCTAGTTTATTACCTATGTGTATTATTAACATGTGGACCATTTTTTATTGTACCATTACAATATATTAAATCCAGAAACCATATTTTGAATCCCTAAAGAACCCAAATTATGACACTGGAAGTGCAGTGTTAAAAGTTAATTACATATTAACAAGTCTCTTAATATTTAGAGACCAAATCAGTAATAATGTTACTATCGGTTGGATGCTAAACTATACCACTGATCTACGTGCACAAAATACAATACACCTTTTATTCTTGTTTACTTCATACTTCATCAGCATTAAGCTACCAAGCTTACCACGTTCCTCAGTCTATCACATTTACTACAAGACTCTCAGCAACGGTCATGCAATTAACTCATTGTAAAACGGCGCTCTTTTTAATGCCAACTGGAAGTGAATAGACTATTGCAGGAACAATTCAGTCGTAACCTCATCCTGAAAATGCCAGATATTTGCCTCATTCATTGCTTTTAAAATGTTGGACTTATAGTTTATATTCGCTCAAAGCGTTATACAGGACTAATAGGATAGTATCTGAATTTGTAACACTACTGGTTTGCATACCACAAGTTGTGAAACACCGGATTAAGTCAGTTGGAATCTTATTATTCCATCAGTTGCTGAGGTGTCCACGTTACCTATTTTCTCTGGATTGTTATTGAACAGAAGGTTTTGGAAATCTGCTGACAACAAAACCTACTAAATTTTCTACTCATATCTTTGTACATTAATATCACTGTGAATTACTGATATTTATAATTCTTGTCTAAAGTTGTTGCTTCTAATCTATTCCTGGAGCGATCATTCCTTATCAGCTCTGAAAAAACTAATTTCTGCTACTTCCATTCTCCTTTCATCTCGTTTCTTTTACGTCCAGATTCCACTTCCATATAACAAGGTTATTCTAGCTGCTGCTTTGTTAAATCTTACCTGATTTTCCGTCCGATCTTTTCTCAAGTTCTTGTTACCAAGTCACATATTGCTTGAAATCTATTCAGTTTCTTTTCAAAATCAAATTCTCCACCTGAATTTAATTAAGATATAGAACCATCTGTTTTACTTATCCCACCAATCTATCACGATTTTTGAGCGTTCATATATCTTATATCTTTAAACGAGCAATTCTTGTATATATATATATATTTCGGATCTCGGAAACGGCTATGACGATTTGGATGAAATTTGATATTTAGATAATGTTTTAACTTTTAAGATTACCTAAATAGTTGTCTTCCGTACAAAAAAGCGAGATTGCAAAATACAAACAATTTTTTCACTTGATATCTTGAAAACGGCACTGGCGCCATCTCGTAGACAATTCAGGTACCAGAAAGCCTACAAATAGCTTCTCTCTGATTTCAAAGAATATTTAAACGAACAGTTCTTGTATACTGGCTGAGGCATGGAAATAGTAACATTGCAAGTTTAATTGTAAAACATTTAAAAAGGAAGATAATTAAAAATTTATGATTGGTTTTGTCAGAGGTGATAAACTTCTTTGAAAATAATATTACCGGTACCAGTTATAAACTAATCACCGTTTACTTTTTGACCGTAAAAAGTGGTTGTTAGTTTGTCATTAAATACTACCACGCGAGGTATGAGCATAGTTTTAGCGGAGTGAATTGATTTAGCACTGATGATGTTCTATCATTACCGTGACGTCACAATCTGATGATGAATTCTAATAGAACGCGACGAAACATATCGAAAATAAAGAATAAATGTTCTTGATATCTCGCTTGGTTTACGAGATATAGCATGTCAAAAATCAGTTATAGGTATAGTTCCTTGTGCTTTTGGCGACGTTTCTTCTGGTCCATGCTGTATTTCAACCTAACAACAACCGTTTGGAACAAAATAAAACATTAAAAGTACATTTCCACCGTATCGACATAGTGCTTTTGGTGGATTCTTTTTCTGGTCCAGGTCGGATCTAATCCTAACCTCTTCACTTGAGGTATCAGAAAAATAAATTATTTATTTTCGATTTTTCTCGACGAGTTTCATACGAATTCATCATCAAACTTGGCTGTGACGAAATTTATCTTCTGGTCCAGGTCGCATTTCAACCAACCACGTCAATTTTGCGATATGATATCTCGAGAACTAAGCGAGATATATAAATTTAAAAATATTTTGTACTTTAATTTTTTCTCGTCGAGGTACATAAGAATCCATCATCAAGGGTTTTCGTAGAATGCCCTGAATTAACACAAATCTCGCAGCGTTAATCAATCCCTGACTGGCATTAAGATTTCTGTTTAACATAATAATAGCATTTTTCTTTGAAAGCAATTTATGAGGCGGTCTCCCAAATGGATCTAACGATTTGGATGACATTTCATATGTAGATAGCGTTTTGCTATTCAAGTTTTTAACACGATTTCAAAAAAAAAAAAAAAAAAATGCAATTTTTGTATTTGGTTTCTCGAAAACGGCTCTAACCTCATTACGTAGAAGGTTCAGCTACCAGTAAGCCTAATGATGTTAGTGAAGTTTCTCTTTGGTTAACTGTGCACCCAAAACGCCTAGTAAGTCTTCAAGCCTTTTACTTTAATCAAACTTTACTCGAAATCTTGGATATTAAATAGAAATCGAAAGATGCCGAGCGAAGATCGGTCACCCAGGTACTTTTCCTTTAAATGCCATAACATTCTTCTTTTTTTTTAAAGAAATTTTCAAATACACTTTACTTAATTTGCTAAACAGGTGCGCAAATCACTGGGAATTGTTTTCAGTGTTTTTTATGATTATTTATTCATCGGAAAATAGCAGTATATTACGATTCTTACTAATTTGGTTTACAGAAATAAGATCTCCGTTTTTATTTTCATAAAAGATCATCTATGTAAAAAGTACAGATTGTAGAGGGATAGATCCCTCTCAGGTTAAAACAATCTATCGATCTGAAGCATCGAAAAGCCTCTGAAATGGACAGATCAGAGTTCACGAATAAAGTTCTCCACAGTAATGATGATTGGACGGAAGGTGGAGGAAGTGGATTTTGGAGGCCATTGTCTAATTTCTATAGTTTACAGAAAAACTGTTAGCATTTTATATAAATAATATCATCAAGAGGAAAACGAAAACTGTTATCAAAAATCCTTTAATATTATGTTGACTCTTATTCAATGCCTGATACTGACAGTGAATGATGAATCGTATAAATTACTTATATAGTATGTTTAATCTACACAGCAGTATATTCTCCTGTTACACAGTAAACAAAGTCTAATATATTGTGTACTTATTATGTATTTTATGTATGTTCTGAGCATTTATTTTCAGTTAGGTTATTATTAGTTTCAGGCAGTGCAAAACTGATGGAATCAAAAACATTAATGACTAAGTGTAAATATAAGTGAAAGTATTATCCTTACACAATTCGAAGGATAATAATTTTAGTAGCTTTAAGATCACCTGTTGAGCAAAGTGTTAAGAAAGACAATTTTTAAAATCAGTAGTATGTTTTTGACAGTTAAATTTAACATTGTCTGGCCTAAATTTTAATCGATGCTCGCTCTTGAATTGAATGATTTTGATATTCTGTCTGTAAGTACGCAGCAGATCTTAGGGATAAATCGCATAAATAGAATTTGATAAATATTTAATTTAAAATCCTTAGACTCTAATATTTTATTGATTCGATAAAATAGTTTATTTGATTTTTCCTGAAATCTTCCTTTACTTGTCATAATCTACTAAAAAAAAAAAAAAAAAATATTCGTGTCTTGAGACTGGAGTAAATCATTTATGAAAGTTAAAGTAAAATTGGAGTCGCTGTAGAATCTTGAGGAACACCAATTTATTAATTTTCCATTATGGGTGCTGTATGTGGTCTGGCACCGAGCGAAAATTTTATCGCAGGCAGTCGTTTATGAGAAGTTGTCTAGTGTAATACGGATATATAATCATTTATTTTTCGTTCATATTTGCAAAGTTATAAATTTAAATGAATTTTGTGTACGTTAGAAAAATTAATTATATGTGTTTTAGTCCTATATTTCTTATTCTTATTGCTGTTTGCTGATACCATGATGATAGTTAGCACTACGGCAACACATTTATAAAAATCTTATATATTATTTCTAAAAGGTGTATTATCTCCTTTCATACTAACCGAAATATATAAATAAGACTAAATTTTAAATATTGAGGTGTCCGCTTATGTCACGTCACATTTTAAGGAAGGGATTATTATTTGTCCCTTAAAGGCCAAAAATATCATATTTCAATTTTTTTAGGAGCCATTTGTCTCCCATTATACCGAACCGATATCGATGAATGAGGTATCAATTTAAAGATTAAAGTCTTAACGTAGGTAAATCATAAATTAAGAACGAATTTTTTGGAATTTGACCCTTGAAGGACAAAAGTAATGACCGTGAAAGTCGCTTGTAAAAGACAGTTCGGGGGCAAGCCGCTAGATAGCAGCAGCACGTTTCACGGAGATATTAATAAACTGCTTTACTGGCGTCAACAAGAATTGAGCGCGTTACCGACAGATACCAACATCATATATCACAGAGATATCAATAAACTTCGTTTTTAATACAATAAGTAGCTTTTTGGATATGTTTTTCTGTTACGGAAATGTTTCTGTTTTGCTATTCAAATTCTAAGTAAACATTTTACTGGCGAAATTTTCTTACTGGCTATGATTGCAGCAACATATATCTCAGAGATATAGATATGAAATATGCATTTTGATCAGGTTAGTTGTTAAAATCAGTGGCAGATTGTCATACATATGTTTTACGCATGCAAAAGTTATTCCTAATAGTTTAGTAATATGTTGTAATAATTTTGTTATGCACCTATTTTCCTAAACAATTGCTAAAAATGAGGCGCTTCTTCTTTCATCCGGTTAAAAACTACCAATCACAGTATCCATCGTATTTTATTCGCGAAATTTTCACACGGGCTATCTACAAGTTCTCTATTAAAATTTAAAAAAAGTTTAGTTACGTATTTACTGGCTGTAGCAGAATAGTTATTGTGCGTTCTATCTAGAGAATCTACAGTTATAATTAAGTGAATACTTTGGTTGATAACTCTAATTTGCCTCTGGATGGCTATGGTCAAGTAACTATTTACGTGATTCTCAATGTAATCTTATGTGGGTTTGTTGTTTACTTATGAAAACACTAAAGATTTTATGAGCATCATCAGTATCGAGGGCTCTTAACACGGAACAATTGGCGACAAGGAACTGGAAGGGATTTGCCCTAGCCTTTTGAAGGAACTGTGCTGTTATTCGCCTGGAGTGCTTTTGAGAAACCATCTGGATGGCCGACAGGAATTTCAACAGGCGTGTTTCCGAATACCACGACCAAACGTTACCGCTCACCCATTTAGTAGTATGTCTCCCTTATACGGCACAATACCAGTAACACTGTTACGTTTTTTACATGATTAATAAAACGATAAATTACTCTGAGCTCAAGTTCTACATTGTTCATCTATTTGAAAAATATGATTGGAGATAGTATTTTCAACTCATTCTTCTGAAGAGTGAATTGTTTGTACCCATTTCCTTCCATTATAAATGGTCAGTGCAGTCCTGTCTTTTCATACACATTAACGTAAGAGAATTATACATACCCACACAAAGGTACAAACAATAACTAATTCTTTCTTTGCTTACATAGATTTTATGACAGAACCTTAAGGAACATTTAAAGCTTATGGTATATAAACTATCATTGTATAACATGTCATTAAAAACCAAACAGTTATTTCTTGGTGAACTATGATATTTATCGAAGTAAAAAGTATTCGATAGTATAACAGAAGATTTAAAGTATAACAAGAAACTCATTAAATTCCATTCGTTAGATTTAATGTGAAGTATGCACAAACATTCAAAATTTCTGTTATGAGCCGCTGCCTCATGAGTAACTATGTGACCTATCACATGAAAAATACACTATATTTTCTGCCACCCTATAAACTGTCATTGAATGTGGGTTTTGTTGAGAGGCGTCTGTTAATTTCTACATGATGCACCTATAGGCAGTCATAACGTAAAAAAAAAAATATGGTTTTGCATTTTAATCATCACCAACCGTGTAATGTACTAGAGTAAAAAATATCCAAAGTAATAACTGATAACAAAATGGTGTTTTGTTGAAATTCGAACTTCAGAATTTTCCAGACACGTGCACGACGGACAAAAAATCCAAAATATACCGTTCAGACCTCAACGATATAACTTATCGGGATCATTATAACCCATATGTTAACCGATGCTATAACGTCACAAAATGTTCAGTTTATTTTAAATTGGTACATTAGGAGCTAAAACTTAAAAAACGTACAGTTTTGGTATCTGAGTCGTAAAGCAATACGTAACAGATAATGATAAAAAAAAATCGTATATGTTAAATGATGACTCAAGCTATAAATATGTGTAGTTTCGTAGACAACCGTTGGTTAATTCTTGCGCCTTGCGTGTACATGCAGGCAAATATTCCAAACTTAATGATTTTGTCTTCCGTATCATTAAAACTAAGTAACTCATCAAAAGAAAAAAAAATCTATAGGAGATGACATAATTATAGTATCGTTTTATGTAGTTTCGTTGAAGTTGATACATTGGTTGTTATGTAATGTGCAATTAAACATAATAATTAAAAAATTTGCGTGTTTGTGCCAGTACTATCACATTAACAATTGTTATTTTTTTTTTAAAATCATCTCACAGCTATATTTACAATCTTACTTATCATTTCTTGATATATAATGGAGCCAGAATTAAGAAGAGGTTTTCTGTCTGGATTTAATGTACTTTCAGCCAAACCCACGAGAATGCGCTAAAGCGTTTCACTACGTTAACAGCACATTCGGATTCGGTGTATTACAATATACAAGATTTATAAAGCTGAGAAATAAATCTCGCTCCAAAAAATGCATTAAGCACAGGAATCTCATTTCCCTACACCAAATATTCCGGCTTTATTAAGGGAGCATTACATTTAACTCCATTCAAGAGGAACACGATACGCGCAGTTTCACTCGAGGGAGATAGCAGAATGAAGACAAATAAGTTGAATCAATTATTGAATTCCGGGCCAGCGAAATCTCTTAGCGGGTGGAGAGAAATTGCGTCAGGAATGCGCCCCGAAACGAGCTGGCGGATAGTGACTCCACCCGCCTAATCAAAGCCCGCGCCCAGACCTCACGGCACTGCCGGCGGGGGAGTCACACTGGCTGGCCAGTCTCGAACCAAGCAGGAAGGAGGCCAACTATAATAAACTTCAGATTCCTTACTCTTGAGAATGCGGGGTTTTACGAGCTTATTTTACAGTGTTTACTAATTTTCTTTTTCTCCATCCGAGCAGCTTAGGTCCACGTGCCTACGTCCTCCTGTCTTACACGTATGGTCAGTATGAGACATGCAAGGAGGGGCGGTCTTGTGTCCTGCCTGAATTCAAACCGGGCTTACTAGACGCGGCGTCCTTAAACCAGAGGAGAAAAGTTAGTGATGTCTTCTATCTGGGAATGCAGGTAGCTTTGCGTGTTCTGTATGATAAGTGTATTTTAGTTTGCAAAATGGTCCTTTGTGAGAAGGAAATTTGGGACCGTCCCAGTATTCGTCTAGATCAGGGGTCTCCAAGGTGGTCAATATCCACCCAAAGGGGTCGATAAGAGTTCTCCAAGTGTCGATTAATACACGGGAGGAGATTAATACAAAAGAGGATCAGTTTAACTGGGACCATTCCAATAAAAATTTGAAATACAAAACAGAGGAACAGATTGATCCTCGAAAACCAGAGAGATTTGCAACAAAAACGTGAAAACTTTCAACGGAATATCATTAATCATGCTTCTGCTCTTCAGAAACTTCCTCCAACTATTTTAATAAATACGTATCTTAATATATTTTAAGGTATTCGATAGCAGCCGCAAAATGACAGTTTTATCTTCCAATATAATTTATGTTAAATTTTCAAAGATAATTGTGTACTTTGCGTTTTATGGAACGTACGCTTTAAGAACTATAGGCAAATTTACATTTCTAAATAATTTTATGGTTATTTTTTAAGATCATAATAACAGTGGAAAATATCTCCCTTTTGTGCTAATGTTATTGGGTGCATTTTATAAGATATGGCAACTATAAATTCTTGTGTTGGGCTGTTATGCAGATTTACGTATTGATAACCATCAGAAATGCCAAAATTATTTAATGTTTTTTTAAATATTTAATCTGGAGGTCAATACGCAGGTAAATATTCTATGAAGGGGTCGACTGTATAAAAAGTTTCTCGACCCCTGGTGTAGATGATAAGCGGGAAAGCTCCTAAAAACCTCATTCAGTACGTCCTGTGCTCTGGGACCAGCACTCGAACCGTTACAGTTGTACCTCCCCTATCAAATATGAGGCTCTATAACACACTGAGTCACAATGGGCGGTAGTGTTTACTGTCTGTAACTAATTAAATTAACAATTTTGCGAAATTACTTCTAAATCCATACTAATGCTAATAATTGGTGCACCTACCCCGTGGCATTCCAGTGAAATTCCTTGAATGAAACTGTAATAGAAAAAGTACTGATGCAGAATAATATCACAAGGTAATGCGTCGAAATAAGTTACTGAAGTTTATTGTTTTTTAATTGACCGTTTACTTTCCGACATTCGTAATACACAGTTACAACCAACAAGAAAACGTTTCAAGAATATTATAACTGTTAAGCCAGCAATAGGTGACGCTATATAATAAAAACAAAAATGTATGCCTTTTATTACTATGGAAGATTTCACTGATAATCACGCTTATGAGACATATATTATACCACACTTTTTACACAAGACTTTCATTTTTTGGAATATCAAACCGGTGGTCGAAAAAAGGGAAAACTTATGTTCCCTTAGAATGTAAACAGGAATGTCAAATATATTTCATTTAGAAATAGAAAACATATTGTCTTGAATCATTCTAACAATTCTGAAGTTTATTATTAATGAAGGAACGGAATTTTCGCTTTTTATATAAGGTGTTGGATTCCATAGTGTAACATTAAAAGGGCTATTAGAACAGCTTTATAATTCTGGAGAACTTCATCCTAATATCAAATTCTCACTAAAGCTTTTCATTTTAGAATCAACAGTATCCATTGCCTAAAATATCCACCAGATCTGACAACAGTATCACAAGTCCAGTGAACCATCACCGCAGCATTGAAAGACAATTTCTCAAAAATGTGAAATTGTACGCAGAAAATAATTTCACCACTCTTACAAAGGATAGAATTAAAGAAATATAAAAGATGATATATCAATCGAAACGTTTGATTAACATGAATTTATCATTTACAAAAGTTATAATTCATATTTACTATACGAATGTCACAATTATTTCATATTAAATTAATATTGAGATATTAATTTTGAAAATATAAAAGCAAATTAGTTTGATTGGTCACAAGTTGTTGTTAATAGTGACTGGCTTATTAGATGCCAGCTATAATTTCACGGATTTAAGACTTACGCTGAAATGATATGTGGCTGAGATGTCAATTTTAAAACTAATTATAATGTATCATTATTTAATGGTATGGAATCTTTGTCTTTACTTTAACATACTGATCACTGTGTTCATTCCACAGGGGAAAATAATAAATTTTATTTATTTATTTTCAGTGGCTCAAAATAACATAAAGTATTACGTAAAATTGTATTTAATCGGCTTGCTTCAGAGAAGATATTACATAATCTCAGGATTACAAAGCCATTTGTCATAGTAAAACGAACACCCATTTTTGATTTTGTTGATTTATCTGATTGCAACTTTTTTACCTACACCTCTGGGAACCTAAGCAGGTCCTCAAGACTACACGAAATTATTGTTACTACCGTGTCGTCGGTTTTATTGTTGACCCATTGCGTCGTCTTCAACAGCCAGAAACGATTGCTTAGTTCATCGGCTGTGCTTCACTCAAACACAAGTCACATACCACAGGGCAGTACGACCCCCTCATAGTGGCTAGGCGCTATTCCTCTGTAATTCACACGAAAACCAAAATCTCAGCTTCTACTCCTACTGGAGTCATATTCAAATACCTTCTCCTGCTGCGAATGAAGCCAAGTTCGTATTGAGTTCTGTTTCCTCTGCAAACATAGACGAATTACTTAGTCCCTGTACTGGTGTGTGGTTAATGTTACGCACCATGACATCGTATGGTGCAATTGACGTATGAAATGTTGGACTTGTCAGCGATATGAAAAATTTCGCGGGCAACATTACCACAGAAATGAGTTCTCTTCGGTGGCTATCTGATTTGAAACGTTCAATTTCGAGATTCAGCCAGATATTCATGAAGGGAGAGTCCACTGGCTGCTACCTGTTGACACATGCGGCTTCCAGCTGTGGCCGAATGTGTCTGATTTGCATTGTACCATCTGCAAGAACATTGCGAACGTCTTCTACCTTAGAATAAACGGTATCATTTATCAGTCACACCCGGTGCAATATTTTCTGTTTTCCATCACCTGTTGTCCACACAAATTTTGTGTGTGTAAATATATAATTCACAAGATCATAAGTTTGAACCTTAATATTTATATCGAGGCACTAATTTCCTGGATTACTGAAAAGGAAACGTTATGATGTGCTGAATTATCTAGACGTGAATTTTGGACAAGTGAAAATGAACTGAATCAGAATGCTACGACGTAGTATGGTGGGAGAGTGGAAACATCAAGGCCAGCACTGGGGATGTAGCGGTTTTGTTTCTTTGTCCCAGAGTACAGAAGTTTTCCAGTAGTCACTAAATGACGGAATGGTTCTTCCATAAAGGCCAAAACCCCATATTTTTTCTATCTGGTACTAATGTTCCCGATACTAAGGAGCCATAAGGCCTCTGGAGACATCAAATAACACTAAGAATACTTCACTAGAATGAATAAACTGCATTTGTAATTAAATACTCCTCCCAGTTAGCGCCAAAAGAATTAGTATTATAAGGCTTTTTAGTCTAATATGGGTTGTAAATATGGGTTGTAAAAAATACAGCAACCAGTCACAATATGATGTTGTTTATTAAACCATTGCCGGTTTCGAGCTATACCTGCTCATCTTCAGATGGTTTGTAAATTTTACATCAACAAATGCAATATACAGGAATGTATGGTTGTCCTACAGTAACAAAAGAAGTATTTGTTTATTGAGCATAAATTAATAAGGTATGATGAAGAAGATTACAATTTGTTATTACTTACATTTTGCATCTGAATATATCCGAAAACAGAACTAAAGCACTGTAAATGCACATATTTACAAACATGCGCTGCACTAGCACCGTGTTTGAAGCTGCCCGTCGTTAAACTGAGCTACAGTAATCATTTACACCTACAACTGGCAAGAAGTTAATCCCGAAGTCGCATTAACTTACATTTTCAGACGTATTTGCAGAAAGCCGATTGGGCGGAAATGCTGTCGGGATGTTGGCCCTACATTCTGACGTTTCACCGCTTCTGTGTACAGGTTCGCGTACAGCAGCCATAGTGGAGCGCCGTGTTTGTTCACTCCTGTTTGGCTTAGAATTCCAACCATCACTGAGCACAATTGGCTCAATCAGCTTCCACCTGTAGTCAGTCACGCTTTTAGTGCATTCGCATTGATTAGATCAGTTGACTGATTGAGGTGGCAACATTCGGATGTATTTGTTCTCTGTACTCTCGGCAGGCCCTTGTAAATTAATATTACGGTTTGCAGGAAGCTGATAGCTAATACCAGCTAACAAGATGTACCGTTAAAGTCACACACAGCAGTGACATAAAATGTAGACCGGTGGTACATAACTATGGTAAACAAGTCGCAAATGAACGTTTAATACCATTACGATAAAGACATTTTCATTTACAAAAAAGGTCTACAGTATTATAATTCCTGTACAGGTACATGATAAGGAGCCTCTTCTCTGAATATAATATCGCCCTCAAAGAACTAAGATGTTGCAGAAATTTGGGCAGGTACATTGTACTACTGGAAAATGGTTGGTTTTTTGTATGCTACATATTAATACCATAAAGGGGGTTTCGTAATTTAAGTATGCATCATAAGAAACAATTCATTTTGTGAACTTGAACATTTGGTCTCACATTAGATTTGAAATTAAAACATACTAGACCAGCATGTGCGATTGGAGTATGAGTTTTTTTTTAAAATGTTTGTGAACCGGAAATTCACTATTGCCAAATTTTTAAGTGTAGTAAATCCGCTTAAGGCAATGCGTATTTTTAATATTTTACATTATATTCATGTTAATTTTTTATAGTTAAATGTGAATGTATTTAGGTTCTTCTGCCAATTTTTTTGACATTGCAACCAAACGGAGTGCTACCTATGTAATTCCAGAATTCTCTTATAATTCAGTAATTTAGTTGTTTTATGTCAATATAAAACTTCCTTCGTTGAAGTAATTTAAGGTTAGCACAGAAATATCTTCGGGGAGATAGGATAAATTTTGCACTGGACAAATAAATTTTTTATGCAACTAAATTTTTTTCATATCACAATTAATTTTTTTTATGTTTAACAGCAGCAATTAAAATATCGTACACGTTAAATGTTTATGTGGGTGCTACCTCTACATGAGATTACAAATATGCTAAGCTACACGTTGAACTCTTTTTAAAGAAATTATATTGTTCTGTCCGGACTGGCTGGACAAAAATCTTAATAGAGATGAGAATATCCTATCTGATAATTTGCCTCTTCAAGGTGCGTGTACGTGTGTATTAATCGCAGAACAATGTAGTGAACGGAAGTTACATCGTTGCCATTTGGTGGTGGTGCATGAAATCACTCCCTACACTACTATTACTTTGCTGACACTGTATACTACATACGAATTTATTTTTTCAGATTTCCTCGATAACATAGCCGTAAGCACTCACTATGAAACAAAAACTAACTTTATTCGGCTGTAAATGTGAGAAAACAGTAGGATAAGTTTGCATTCTTCGGTGGCGAGACAACAGATTTCCGCTCTTGCTCAACTCGCCTTCAGCCTCTTCCTCCTTCAAGATGGTATTCCAAAAATTCACCTCCGTGCCTAATCATTAGAGCCAATCGTCCACCAGAATTCTATAGCTCCCGTGATGATTTAACATCTACAAACAATCGAGAAAGCGACTTAAAACCGTTCTCACACATATTTATCATTTGACATTCTCTCCACTTAGATTCTCCGTTCACTCATCACGGCCATAATTGGTTGCCTGCCTGATACTTTTTCTCCATACGGCGGGAGAAAACACATCCTTTGTAAATTCTTCCGCGACATAATACACCTTACTTCAGCGATATTTATTTTTGCTTGCCTGCGAATGTACCGCTAACCTCATAGCCCGCTATTCCCCTCAGGCCATTCTACAGGACCTCTGCCCCCTACCGTGTGTGTGAAAAATTCAACAAATTGTTTTATTCATGTCTGATTTGCAGTCACCTGAAACAACGTTTTAGGTGTTTGTTATGAATAATAAAAGAAAACAGAAGGTGACACTGATCAGTATAACATCTCCAAAAATCCAAAAGATCGAGATTTTAATATCTTCACCATATAAATAATGTGTAGAGGGTGGTCACAAAAGATAAGACAGTAAAAATGAGGAAGCGAAGAAATGAAATGGTTGAGGTGCCACAATGACTTTGAATACAAAGAAAAACATTCAGTCTCTCAGAATCAAGTCAAGTAAAACAGACTGAATGCATCGCGCATCGATAAATTTTATAAGAAGATTCAGTGCTATGAAGCAAAAATAGGGCCCATGAAGATTGTGTTTATGTAGTTTCTTCAGATATCAATTATTATTGTGTTTTTTCCAAGGCCAAAAAACGATTACGCCACAATTATTACTATATCCGGGACTACACGACAACTTTTTGTTACAAAAAAATTAAGGCAAAAATCTTTTAGGTTTAATTCGTTGTAAAAATGTTATGATTACTAACTTGTAATTGATATGACTGCAGAAGTTAATCCGAGCGTGGTGGTGTAACGGATAGCGTTCTGGCCTTGCATTCGGGAGGACGGCAGTTCTAATCCCCGTCCGAGCATTCAGATTTGGGTTTTCCATGGTTTCCCAAATCACTCCAGGCAAATGCCGGGATGCTTCCTTCAAAAGGTCATGGCCGAATTCCTTCCCATTCCTTGGCCCCCATCCATTCCCGTCTCTAAAGACCTCGCTGTTAGAGAGTCGTTAAGCAGATAAAAAAAAGCAGCAGTTCCCAGTTTAATTTTAAAATTAAAATAAAGATAGAAAATGTGTTTATTTTATTCTTATTTGCAATTAATTTTAAATGTCCTGCGGTTACGTGAACTTGCCCTATTAAATGAAAAATATGTGAAATATTATGGTTTTAACGTCCAATAACAAAAAAAATTGTGCATTAATTATATATAAAATTTTTACCCTAATAAAATCAAATATTTGTTATGCTGTGAGGTTTCACGTTGTTGTCGTGGTTACCATAGTCACTCTGCGTTTGAATAGTTCTAGCATGTACAGTACAATCCTATTGGAATACTGTTGAAGTGACCCTGGCTAGTGACCTTGCATGCTGTGTGGAAGCACCATTGTTCTTGTGCTGATGTCGTAGTTTCAGTATTAAATCTCACCTTTACACAACACACCAATTTGTTCTTATGAGTTGGTCGATACCCTTGTAAATAATCGACATAACATTTCTAACCAGTAGATCCAGTTTATTTGTAATTTAATTCCTTCAAACTGCTGATACATAAAGACTTTTTGCATATTGTTTTAATCATCGTCGAGCTACTACTATGTCTCACAAACTACTGATATCTGAAGGTTCCAAGAAAATCTCTGTCTCCTAGTGTCTGACATATTATCCTTAATTGATTAAGTGTCTTTTTCTCAACTTAAGCCTATCATTAACGGACTGAGATATTTACCACGACTGCCAATCCCGTCATCTAACCAACATACTTGATACCTCATCATTAACAGCTGACTGTTCGTCCTATGTAACCGACAGTTTTCTTAAGTTTCTTATAATGTCAATCCCATACCCTCTCAATCCCGACGTCCACCATCAGTATATAACGATGCATTGAATTTGGTGATTCCCAGAAGCTGATTTTCGATAAAACGTGAAAGGTTCCAGTTACTCCCATTTTGTCAGGTACATTTAAGTTTGTTCTTAGGTTTATCAGCTAACAGGTACCAGGGTTTCACAGTTTTATGTACCTGATATCCACATAAACAATAACACTCGATGAGCCGGTGGATAGTACCGTTATATCCCTAACATGATTTGGTATACTATGAATGAATGACTTACCGTCATATAACACGTATATTCAAGTCTGACATGCAGAAAATTATTTGTGGGAGTCACCGTATTCCAATTACCGCCAAATAAAAAGAGTTTGAGCATCAAATATTGGGACTAAATGGTTATAACACTCAAATGGATGGTTTTAGACCAGCGGTCGGCAACCTTTTAGGAGGCAAGGGCCACAAGGTGGCAAAACAAAGTAAAGGCGGGGCCGCATATACACAGTAAAAATGCGAAAACTCAGTTTTCAAATTTTATCAATACAAATGAGGATACAAATAAATAAAAGTTACAAAATTGATCACACTTTCTAAATTCAGTGTGAAGTTTGATGTCGCATTTAACTGACTATTTTTTGTATTTCAGCTTTCATGTTAGAAGTTGAAATATGTATTATATCTCTCAAATGCTCATCTGTTGGACTAGAAGCGTATTTATTTTTTCGATAAATTACGATTGAAAAAGATTCCTCGCGTAAATAAGTGCTTCCAAAAATTGAAATAAACTGCTGAGCAAACGTTTTCAATTCGACAAAATCAAACGGCAAGCTACCATAAAATTTAACAAAATCATTCATCTCGTAAAAGGCGTTTTTTAGACTCTCCTTGGATTGAAGTTCAATCAGTTTCATTTGTAAATTACTGGGTATATACTCAACATCGCATGAAAAAGTTTTAGCAAAAATCTTCATTTTTCTAAACCTTCTCGAAATCACCAAATCTGTCACTGAATTGACCTCTTAACTCCATTAAAATGTCTTTCATTTTCTCACTGTCCCAATTAAATTAAATGCCAGCTTCTTCGGTAGCTTTTAGGCAATTCGGGAAGTGATGTATTTTATATATATATGTTTTATGAAGAGTCGGTTTTTAGTTTGGAACGCCTTTACGTTTGTATGCATATCAGATATTAGTTTGTTTTTCCCTTGAAGCTTGACATTCAGCGTATTTAATTCATAAGTTGAATCTGTCAAAAATCCAAGATTTATTAACCATTGAAGGTCTGTTAACTCTGGAAAAGATTTATCTTTCTGATTCATTAATGTGTTGATTTCTTTTCTGAGACCGAAAAATCTTTTCAGTACTGCACCTCTACTTAACCATCTTACATCCGGATAATAAATAACATCTTGATGATCTGCTTCCATTTCGGATAGAAACTCTCGGAACTGACGATGTGTCAACCCATTATTTCTGATATAGTTTACAGTGGATATAAAGATGTCCATTACTTTTCTCCATGAATCGACTTTGGAACATAACGCTTCTTGGTGGATAATGCAATGAATAAATAACGGAATTTCACATCCTGTCTCTGCCAATTTTGTTTTAATTCTACCCATCGGGCCCTTGTTTTGCCCACTCATGTTTCTACCTCCGTCAGTTATTAGATTTACCAATTTTTCCCACGCTAATTGACGTCATTGTCTGTTCTAAGTGACAAAACAAATCTTCCCCCATAGTCTTCCCTTCAAACTACATAACTGTACAAGTTCCTCACACACGTTGAAGTACTTATCAATGCCACTAACAAATATTAGAAGCTGGGCAGTATCTAACACATCATTACTTTCATTGGTAGCTAAGGAGAACCATTCAAATTGTTGTGCTTTTTCCCGAAATTTTTCGCATAAATTAGCGCCCAAATCTTCAGTGCGCCGGGTACAAGTTCTGGCAGATAAGCTTATATTTTCAAATTTCTTTTTTTGATCTGGGCATACCTCTTCACCCATAGCTAAGGCACATTGCTTTATTAATTCGCTGTCGGTAAACGGTCGCCCAGACTTGGAAAGTATTTCCGCCACCCATAAACTCGCACGTATATTTGACTCGTTACTTTGAATTTGCACCTTAAAAACACTTTGTTGGTTCTTGAATGAAGATTTTAGTGAGTTGATTTTGTTTTTCCGGGAATCACCAACTAGGCACGCATATTTTGCTTTATGCTCGGTATCATAGTGATGTTTGAAGTTATATTCTTTTATGGAGCAAAGGTTTATATAGCAAGGGTTTTTTGGCATATTGAGCATAGCGGCTTTCCATTGCAATTAAGAAAAAGTATAAATCTGTCCATGCATTGTTAAACTCTCTATTTTCTTCAATTAACTTCCCTTTTTTTGTAGCCCTCAGTAAAACTTATAACCAACAAAGCCAAATACACGCTGTAAGAATAAAAGCCGTGTTGAAAACAAGTCACTTCATTTCGCTATGTAATTGTATGAACTATAAATATATATCACACTTACCGAACTGTAAACAAAATAGTAGGTACTCGTAGGTCGCAGAACTAAATCGTAGGTACAGGGCCGCGGCGGCGTCGTGCACACATGAAATAACTTGTTTCACTCAATGACAGCCAGCGCGGACGGACGGCGGGCGAGCGAGAGAAGATTATTGTCAACGCTGACCTATTGTTTCAATCATAGGAGAGAGTAGAGGAATCGTTCCCGCTCGCACTTGTCCTGCTCTGTTCGCGTCGTTCATTCGCTGCGCTGTTAGATCGCGTTCACTCTTTTATGCATTTATATTTTATTATTTTATAATATGGGCTTTCGATATGATTTTTATAAGACGGACACGGGCCGCAAGTAGAGAGGTCACGGGCCGCATGCGGCCCGCGGGCCGCGGGTTGCCGACCGCTGTTTTAGACTAATTATTCTGATATTAAAATGCCGTGATCTGGCTATCGTCATGACAGTAATTATTTTAATGAAACATACGTAATTATAACATAGTTGGACACGGTTCGGATATTCTTTCCTTTCTCTGACAATTACGTTGCAAATCTGCTGTTAATTAGGATATTAGAAACGAAAATATTTGTGTGGATTAATTAATTCAGAAATCAAAGGTGGTAAATATACTTTGTCACTAAATGATTTCCATTAGTTTTGGCCAAGATTACACAAATGGAAATGTATGTCTGTCAGTGGATTTCACGGAATTGGTTGATTCTTTAGTGCTTTAAGCAAAGTACTAGGTCATTGTTGGAATTTTCTATCGGATTAACGTGGAGTTTAGTTTCATTTAAGTTAATAACTTCTCAAAACAGATTTGAAACACGGGATGGTAAATGAAAGCTCCGGAAAATGCAAAACAAATGGTGAAATCTAATCAAATAAAGATGAAATAATAGAAAAAACTAACAGAAAAACGCATGCAACATAATCCAAACTAAATATTATTACTTATGTAGGTACTGTATCGTTGTGAACGTGCTAAGAGTAATATCGTTGCCGACTACCTGTTATAAACGGGAGCGCCTCGTTATGCAGACGGCAAGTTAGTGGAGTTTCTCTCGCATGACCGCCCCGCCGCCGGCTCCTGCTAACTTACTGCCCAGCACATCCTCCTTTCCGTTCTGTTCCACTACATTTGGACACCGCGCCGTGCGCGCTCGCCGGGCGGCCTATCTCTCCGGAGGAGCTTGTCGCGCCGTGTGCTACGTGCGGACCCAGCGCGTGCCTCACAGATTGGATTCCAGGGGGGATGGAAAAGAGATGCCTAACTCCGCGAATCTGCAGGAGCTATTCGGCTTACGAGGCGAGGCAGTAAAGCGTGGCCAGCAAGGATCTAAGCTATTCTGTTAGAGGTATGAACTTCCTGTTGTGCATTCATTTGGCCAAAAGTATTGGGAAAATTCATGCAGTAATAAATATTTGTGATCAGTAATGTTATTCTTAATCTCAGTTGATGATGAGTTTTTTTTTGCTCTCTTCAGCCTTTCCACTCGTTGGATACATACCTCCATCTCTTCATGTCTTACACTAACCTTCATGTCAACGTATCCCTTTCAAACTACGTCCTTAATTATCAAGTTTATATATTCTAATCTCTGTCGTCCGCTACAATTGTTACCTTTGACTGATCCCTCCACTAACACTTAAATTCGCTTGTCTTAAAATGTGACTCACCGTACCGCCTAATCGTTCTGTAAGACTCTTCCCACAAGCTTCTTTCCTTACCCATCATCTCCAAACCTCCAAGGCGAAAGAAACCGAATTCTCTGACATCACACTCAATTACAAAACTAGTTTATATTAAATGTTTCTTTAACGTCAAGAATTAATTGCTAAACGCAACACCGTATCTCTATGGACGATGATTCAAGCCAACATAAAATGAATCAACATTTTATTATCATATTTTTCTTTTCTTTATTTTTCTTGCTGCGAACCACTCTGTTTTGTAGATTGACACTGCTTAATACCTTCCCTAACACCAATACACTTAAGATAACTGATAAAGCAGTAACCTGTATGGCGCTAACTAGGAATAGTTTAGATGGAGAATTAGGAATAATAGAATACCATTGTTTGAAAATTACATTAATGTCGCACTAATGGTGGCTATCAATTTTACATAATAATAAGGAAGCTCACAAATGCAGTATCTGGTAGAATCAGTAAGCAATGCCACTAATGGGTAAGTAATATGCAGCGTCTTAATTTTGGAACATCTAACTTGGCACTGAAATAATAAGTTATTTTCCTTCTAATTTTCCTTGTCTATTTGCATTAAGTGTCTTTCCATATATAACTGTTTTTACAACGATCCTCGTAATAAATTGAGCAGAATAGCATAACGAATTTTCTTTTACTATTCAATCAACAGCAAAAAATTAACTCATTTGTCCAGTTTTCAGAAAGCATGACTGAAATACCTGTTAAGAGGAAGAAACATCATTACACCGTGGCGCAGGGCGTAGGAGTCTTCGTCACGTCACTGCTTCAACAAATAAAAGTTTCCAGAACCTTTGATGTATATTTGGTAATGTGAGAAAAGGACATTAGTAAGACTTCTCAAATGGAGAGATCAGGAAACTGTTTCAACGCTGTGGCAAACATATGATCCTTTAACTTCCGATTTAGAAACAGCAAGATCAAAATGTTTCAAGATCTGTAGAAAAATTCCTACTTCTGTTACTTCACAGCTCCTTTCTCTCACTGAGAATTGCCCTATCAATGATGGTTCCACTGTCCTCCACCCACAAAAATAAACATGAAGTTGCCCATACCGTAAATATTTCGTAACTCAGCGTTTTACTTGCGTAAGTACATTACCTACTATGTTGCTTTCAGAGAAAAATATTAATGTTTGCTGCGCTGCTCTTTTATGTTGAAAATGTCCTCATGTCTTAAGAACATCGAAACCAAATTATAGGTCTGAGATAATATATCCAACACTGATTAAAATTAATCACTAAGTAGTTATGAACACCATTAAAATGGCAGTTGTAGCATGGATAAAACGTAGCTTAGAGAAACACACACCCTTTCTCTAGTCGAAATGAATATTTTCATATTAAAAAAAGTAATTCATCTTAGCATTCTTTAGGATTGCTTTAAACATGGTACACGGATATGTAAACACTAGAAATTACTTGCAGTGATGATATGGAAGCTATTGAAACAACATCGTTTACCTTGTTTACCATGAATGTGCATAAACACAGGATAAAAGGTGAATTTTGTGGTCTATGATCTAATATTACGATCTATTCTGCATTCATCGAAGACATGCAACTCGCAATAGCCTGGCAGAGTATTCAGAATACGCAGCGCCGGCGCTCATTGCGTATTCCCTGTATTGTAGCAGTAAGTTATTTAGCTCTCCCGTCGACCGTATTGAGCGCGATGCCCCGCTGCGCGGACATTGGGTATGCTCTCTCTGTGTCTGCCGACGCCTGAATATTCCACGAGCAAGCGGTGCCAAGAAGGCAGACGGCATCTCGGCCAGGCATAAAGTAGCCTGCTGCCCGTGTCTTCGCTGAATCCCCCCGCGGCTGTTCTTTGTCTCCAAGTATTTTGCGACGACGTTGCCGTTACAGCTCACCACCTGCTAAGGTCGTGGCGGGTCCCTAGCGACGCGATTCAGACAACGTAGCTGTTGCTGTACCATGTGGGTTAAGAGCCCTCGTCCAACTAGATTTGGCATGATAGTGAATATAGATAATGATAGCGAAATGGCGTTTTGACATTTAAACTGAGAAGAATAGCCGGTAATAGTATTATAGTATTATGTGTATGTTAGCTTATGGTACAACGCTTAGGTTGCTCAGAGGTCGAGACATCTAACTCTTGATCGAAAGGTTCCCGGTTCGAATCCTGAAATCGGCTGGGATTTTCAGAGGTCCTTAACCTGATATTTTTCTCTGGCACAGGTCGCTGTGTAATGGGAAGAACGCAAGAACGTTATCATGGTTAGTATTCCACGTTTAACTGCAGGCTCCCTATACCTGGTAGGATTTCCAGGTTAGTTTAAGATGGCTAAGAAATGGCGGAATTCGCAGTCAATATAAACTCTGTCATTACGCCTTTATGTGTACTTGGTGATGGAACGTCCAGAAAATGTTCATTACCAAATGAATTCATAACGGTATGCATTCATAAAATAATGATTCTGCAATTAGTTTTTAGTGAAGTAGTACAAGTTTCATAGTACATAAGTTTTATTTTTAAAAAATTAAAAAGAAAACTGAGAATCTGTGAGAAATGGTGCAGCAGCCACTCAATGTGTTGTATGTTTGTTATGAGACACATTTCTAAGATGTGTATCCCTATGATTGAAAATCAAATTCTTGCTACTGTGCGAAAATGTTTGAATGTAATTTAAGAATAACTGAGATTATTTAGAGAAAATTTTTCCTAAAATATATAAAACTAGTCCCCCCCCATCATTAGTTGCCCACCTACTTTCCTAACCATGTCACCACCGCTCCCACTTCAGCCTTTGTTAAAACACTGCAAAAGATGCTGTAAAGAAAATTAATAAGTGATTTAATGCTAACAAACTAATACTTAATGTAGAAAATACTCAGTTACTTCAAAAAATAAAACAAAGGACAGCTCTAATGTTATATCGGAAGGAAAAGCAATCAATGAAAGCAGTTTCACAAAATTCCTGGGTGTATATATAGATATCAATTTGAACTTGAAGCAACATATTAAAAAACTTAAAAAACTGAATTCTGCAACATTTTCACTGAGTGTAATATCTAGAATAGTTAATACAGAAACCAGAAAATTAGTATATTTTGCATATTTTCACTCCCTCCTCACTTATGGCATTTCAGTCTGGGGAAACTCATCACAAGCACAGAGGGTATTTAAATTACAAAAGCGTGCTGTAAGAACTATATGTCTAGCAAGCCCTGAACGTCATGCAGAAGTCTGTTTAAAAACCTAGGTGTACTAATAATGTCAGCATAGTATGTATACTCTGTACTATCATTTGTAGTGGAAAATCCTGAACACTTCAATCTTATTGCTGACATGCATAGCCATAATACTAGGAATAAATATAATATTCATAAGGATTACAAATCACTGTCAGTTGTACAGAAAGGGATAAAATTTACTGGAGATTCCTTGTTCAATGTCTTATCAAAAGAAATTAAATGTTATCTACGAAACTCCAACTACAGTTTCTGCTTCAGAACACAGTTTACACTGTGAAAGAATTTTCTTCTTGAAATTTGGTAACTAAAAATGGCTGAGAAAGTACTATATATGGTGTATGCAAGGGGAAGGTGACAAAGTTGTCCACAATTACTAAAATGATACGTGGTTTTTCTTTCTATTGAAACCTTTGACAAATGAAGTAATTACACTGTTCACAAAATTCTCTGGTATATAGTAACTAACATGGGATACATTCACAAATTATAGTAGAAAATTATTGTACTAACAGGTTTTTATGTAATTGACTGGTATATAACTGATATTGTTAATAATTGTGTGTACTGTTTCACACAAATAGTAACTAACATGATATAATATGTAGTTGTAGATTACAGTGAAACTTATTATGGTAAATGGTTGGAAAGAAAATAAATGGTTATTAGATACTGGTAACAAGTTTATACCGTCCCCTGTTCCACATGATATGTAGTAATCAACTCGGTATTGTATTTGTAGATTACAGTGGATATTGATTATACCAATGGGTTGTAGCTAACTTGTTATCAATTACTGGCAATATAATTGACGTTATTAATTAGTGTATGTATTGTTCCACATCCCCGATATTATTCCCACATGGGATCAAAGTGAACATATCTATCTATAAAGCGAGAAACAGCAAGCCCTCTACCGTAAAGACTTATATCACGGTAGTTAGAATCTCAGGAACTGATTGATCTTTGTAAACAAAAAGAATTCTGGTGGTGACAGATCAATGATGTATTGGGCCTGCGGCAGAATTGCATTTTTATTCGCCAGGAAACAGCGCCGTGTTAGCGGGTGAACTGTCCTGATGGAGCCGACAACAAACGACAATGTATCGACGAGCTCGAGCGAGTCTTTTCACCATTCGGTCGAACAATTCCATGTAGAAAATAACGTTAGTCTTCTCTCACAGACCAGAAATTTTCTTCCGGTTTTGACGTCGACAGCCGCACGGAGAATTACTCATCTTCCACTACCGACCGTCTTTGAACGCCTTGTGTTATCTAAAATCTTGATGACGGGACAGAATGTCGCTCCGGTAAGCACCTGCAACATTTTCAATGTGTCCGCAGGGAGTTTTTTCGACTTTGACCCAAAATTTGATGACGTAACGTTGATACAAATTTCCTACATCTTGAGTAATATCGCTATACCGAAACAGCCTTCACTTCGCGCGTGCGACCCTAACCTTCTCAACCGAGCCAGGTCTGGTTTCATTCCTAATACTCTCCACCACCAATCCCATCCTGTTTTTGCGCTGAGGCGACTACATAAGATCAGACTCATTACTTTTGCGAAGAAGTTATATAACCAGAATGCAACAGAATGTTTAGCTTTGTACAAAAAAGAAAAAAAAAAGGAAAACTCTAGTAAGCGGGAAAAAAGAGCTTAATCCTCAGACCAAAGATAAACCGGACTGCATGGAACGAATGAGTAATAAATAATTATGTATGTTAACTTATAAAGTTTCGGTTATAATTAGAAAAAGACATCTAGAAAGTCTGCCAAATAGATTGATTATTTATAAAATAATCCATAGTCCAAGTTTTGTGTCAATCAAGTAAAAAAAGGAATACACCAGTAACAAATCTGACATATGAAGAAATATTAAATAACTGCTCAAGACGAGTTTGAGTGTTCCAAAAAGAAATCGCAATAACAAATAAAAACAATTACAACATAAGAATTAAGAGAAAAAAGTAATGAGAAATTAACAAATATTAACGGAAAAGAAAATTTGTCATGGAGTTAATTCATGTGACTGTAACTGTCAGGAGTCCAACAGGAGAAGAAACTGACAAAATTAGTGAGTGCTGGTAGCTGAACAAACCAGGTCCCTTAGAAATCCGATTGTAATAGTAAGTAATTAATGTTGGTCTCTGGAAGTTACTTCGCTAAATAAATCTGCTACCAAGATATTTAGCTTTTTATCCGCTTTTAGAATTGCCTGATATTTTTATTCTTTGTTAAATTATTTTAAATATTTTTCTACATTAATTTTTTGAAGGATTAACTTCCTTATATTCAGAAAATATAAACGTAGTGACTTATTCAAAAATTTACAGAATAATTGACATCATAATTTTGATAACAGGAAATCAGTTAAGTTTCAGATCACAAATTCATATATACGTAAATAATAATAATAACCATAGCGAAATCTGAATAGTACCGTAATATTGTATTCAGTAGAAAATGGTGCAGAGAAAATTTCGTATGCCAAAAAAATGTGAGTGTTGCAATACTTGTCGCGCCAGTAAAATAATTTAGTTTGGTTTTAAAGATTACCACCGTCTGCAGACCTAATATTATGATTGTGACTTACTGTAAGTTCTCGTTTATATCTACTTGAATACTACAAATATCGCTTAGACGGGTATAGAGGTATCTGTTCCAAATCGTGTAAAAAACATTCAGTAACATGGGCATCATGACTGTATAATCAGCAATATTGCATAAATAATGCGGGACAGCAATTAATCAGAGGTCCAGGTTGTCAACAACAAATGGACATCGACTCAGATGGAATAGCTCTCATGAATCTGTCGCTTTGTTTCTGCTTACTCCTAGAGGTTTCCCTCATAAAAGGTTTCTCACACAGCTTTCTACAACGATGGATGAAGCATAAAAAAAAAAAAACCTTTTGAGGCGATATGTAAACAAAACTTTTAAAAAATTATCATATTGATTATATACTTTTTCCATTTCCCATTCTTTCTTCATAAAAATTGGTTTAAAGTGAGTGCTCCCAGCTGCACAGAAAGTTTAATCACACTTCAATGTTGGAAAACTAAATATCCGTTTAAATTCTTACTGTGGGAATCAATCAGATTGTAGTTATCCGGTGCAAATCTGAACTAGAGGCTCCAAAGACGGCCAGTGTACCTCCTGCAATACCGCTTGTTCCTCAGCAATATTGTGTGGCTGAGCGATATCGTGCATAAACTTCATACTGCTGATCGGAATCTTGCGTGTAGGCCTCTCTAACTTTCGCCACGAGTTCGCAGTACTCTGAACTGTTAACATTTCGTCCCTTAAGCAGAAAATTTACGTACGCGCACCCTTGACATCCTCCAAAGCAGCAGCAGCAAAATAAGTTTTTGCATTTACCGGAAGATTTTGCTCTTCAGCTTGCAGTATCAAATATGGCCATTCCGTTTCAGAAGTATAGGGGTGTGCCAATGATTCAACAAAAGTGTAAACGCTAAAATTAATATCTTTCTCATGCATAGTACTCTTAAAGGCTCTCAGAAATTTCATCGTTTCCTGGAGTTCGTAATTATTCGTACCATCCTCTAATGGATTTAAAACATGCTAGTAACATGCTCTAATTTAACAAATTTCATGTATCTTCTTGAATAAGGTCTTTAATTTATGCAATTCATTTTTGTGCTGCATTGCGGTAGTTCCGGGACGATTTTTGTGGTTAAAAATAACTGTCATACATTGTTAGAATACTTATAACATTATCATCGACCTATTGACACATTCTGCGCATAATTTCTATTGGTTTAACATCTTCATTACTATAATCTTATAGCATATGCGTTGAACAATGGGCATATGAACTACCTCTTCACTCAACGTGATATTAAACAGATGACTGCAGAATCAACCTTCTAGAATTAGGGTGCCAATGTACTTATACCAACTATACACTATTGCCACATTGACAAGCGTTACATTATCTGGCACTTGTTACAAAAGGTTCTTTTTATCTGTACGGTTATGACAGTCTTATAGATTCAGTCCTGATAAATCTTATTCCAAGTATAATACTTGTCATACTTAGAATTGATGCTTTTAATATTAATATCAATTATAAATAAGAATTGTAGCTGATAAGCGCTACGCCTGGTATTTTTACATTTCGATATCAAATTATTTAATCACAACAAAGCTGAAAATTTCAATAAAAATGTTCCCTAACTGCAACTGATAAACGCCACTCCTGTTAAGTTTTCCTGCATATTTGTGTAAAACATATTTATTCAAAGCAAAGCTTAATACTTAAGTGTAAAATATTTCCCATGTTTGGAGGCATTTTTATCGGGGAATCATACTTGCCTTGCTAATATCAGTGATGTTTTTATAATCTTACAGTCTCGCACACCTGGGTGAAATCCCATTACATTTACATGTGAACAAAGTAAATTTCGTCTGGTGGTTTCTGCTGGTGGAGTGGAAACAGCCGCTTAATTTCGTTAGGAGGCGCTTTCTGTAAGTGGGCCGGCAGCTGCTGGGCCGAGCCTCGCGTCTCATTCAGCTCTCGGCTTAGCCGCTTGTCCGTCTTTATGGGCGAATCTCCTCGGCAGCTGCCTCCGCTGTAATCTGCGGCCGGCCAGCTGAACGATCCTTGCAGACGGGCGAACGCTGCGACACAATACACACCAGCCTCCGGGCGCCAACCCGAACCATTGTGCGCCAAGGACGAGCTTTGATAACGGCGATTCATTGTCTCCACCGTCGGGCATTCATCTGGTAAATAAACTTGCCATCATTTAGACTTTAATTTTCCCTCATCGTTCTTATCTGAACTGAGAGGCGATGCACTTCTCGATAGACTTTTCTTGGAACTGGAGCACGTATATGACTGAATACCATACAAAACTGCAGAAATACGATTCCGGACAGAAACTGGAATTATAGCAATCTCTATAATTACTTCTATGTGCACTAAGATACATGTAAATATCTCGAAAATATATATATATATTGTACGAAACACTGGTGCGCTAAACTTAAAGAAGAAGTAACGTTGGAATACTGTAGCTCTGTCAAGTAGCATAATTCGATGAAACTTGAACCGTACATAGACAAAAACAGCTATATTACGTTATAGTAGGCAACAGAAAGAAACACCTGATGAGACAAGCAGAAATCACAATTTTATATAGAGGTACTGTGCTATACTGAGGTCACTGCGAGTTAAGATGGTCCTCTGGATATGGTTCCTACAAGTTTGTGCGATCACCACGGACAGCGATACGTGTCTGCAAGGTGCTCTCATGCTGGCCAAACAGTCGGTGAGGAGTGAGTGTTTCATTACACCACCATCGAAGTTGACATCTGCTGGATGGTTGCTGGTGCATATGGACGCATACCACACGAGCTCAATGGGAGTTAGGTCAGAGGAATAGTCAGGAAAGTCCATTCGCTGTAAATCGTCTCCTCCTCCAGCTCAACTGTTCAAGACGGTCGTACATTGTCTTCCATAAAAGTAAGTCAAATCTGAATGGACTCTGAACAGACGTTCACGTGGAAGGAGTACACTGTCACAATAACGTTGACCGGTGAGTATAAGATTAGGAGGTCGGTGTGTCCATGCAACATTATGCTTCCCACAATAACACTTGGACCACCTGTCCTAAACTATCGTTAGTTGATTTACGCGTTGCCATCTCTCGCCAGATAAGGGAACGTCCAGAACTACTATGAGTAAAAACACGTGACTTCGCTCCTCGACAGTCCTGAAGCTCTTGGCACAATCACAAACCGCGTCTTGGAAGTGGGGGTGTCAAGAGAACACAACTTAATTGTCGTCCAATTCCATGTAGTTGGAGTACAACTATTTAGCATGAGATTGTGTGCCTTGCAGTCCTGTTAAATGTAGTTACAATTGCTCCCACTGTTTGACGCGGATCTCTTTTTGCCTGTTACACAATGTAGCGGTCATCTGCTGCTGAAGTTGACCGTGGTAGATCACCTCTTCTCCTTCAGGTAGCAGTGCATACGTTTCAGAACGCTCCCACTGCACGTGAAACAATGAGCAATACCAAACTCCAGGGATACATGCGTCACATTTCGTCCTTCTTCCAGTTTCCCGATGATTCTTCCCCGTTTGAAGTTATCCAAATGTTGTCTCTTGCCATGTAGTAATGAAGAACACCACTACAGCGCACCGTAATAGTTCCCTAATTGACACGTATTGCACCGTTCCCTCAAATGCCTTGAAGGACGAGACACATTTGCGCTATAGTCGCGCTGATCTCATACCACGTGACTTTCAGTTTTCTGAGCACGTGCGGGAGTTCTCTGATAACATTCTGCCGCACTTTCATTCATTTTCACGGAACAGATAATATGTTATGTCACTTCGTATCTCTCGTCCCTAAGTTTTGCACACCACTGTATATATTTCGTGTTATATTCGATACATGAACTCATGTTTTCCGTTACATGTGATGATTTCTGTTTAAATTGTTACTGAGTTTCGTTTGCTCTCTCGTTACTCCGACGTCACTTTAGTCCCTGGTCTCAATCCATGTAGAACTGGGATACTGCTATGTTCTGTGGGGAGCTTCATTCTTTCTTGAGACTAGAGCTAGTTAGAAACGAATGATGCTGAAAAATTGGAACCGTAGCATTTTTAATTCGATGTTTGGCCGTAACGTTTGACATATTTTTTGATTTCATTTGATCTAGTAAAAACAAATGATTGCATATTTCACAAAGGATGAAGTTTTACTGATTCGCACTGTTTCCGTCTAGCAATGTGACTTCGATGTTTTCTTGTAATTTTTTATAAAGTTGATTGTCTGCATTTGCATTTATTTGCTTTACATTTTATTAAGCACCTATCTTCTGATGCGATTATTATAGAAGATTTTGATTCGTTTGAATTTTTGTTAATTTGAAAGGAGTATGACGGTTTCTGTACTTGCTTTTAAACTATTCTGAACCTTCTTTTTTAATGTTTATCTGCTATATATATATTCGTTTCTGAAATGATGAAGCTCTTGTTTCATCGTTTGATTTGGTTCTATTGATACCAGCTTTATTCGCTCAGATCGTTGTTTTTTGGCGTCAGACTTGAGGTATCGATTTCGAGTCCGCGTGTGGAAAAATCCACTTCTGGTTTTGCCGAAGCGTGTTTCAGACGTGTAATGCATGGTTCTTAATCACATAACTTAGTACCAAATCTCAGACCTTTCCGTATTGTTGTTGTTGTTCTTAGGGCGCTTTGACATCGTGGTCATTACTGCTCTGACTTTTTCACTATGGATTGTGATTCATGCTTCGAGTGAGAACGTTAAGCCTAGTGGTCTTCTCAGTTTTTTTTCATGTTACCGGTTTTCACCTACTATCATAATTTCCTATCATAAATTCATTTACAACGTAAACAATACACACATGCACAACAGCAAACTACACAGACAGTAACACTTCTGTCTATGGCGATGGAAAGGGAAATTCAACCCAGTTAATGTCTGCGAAAACATCTTGAGAGGTACAGTGCATGACCTCACTGATCGTAAAATGCAATATTAAATGTATATTCAGTTACTAATTAGTTGTAATTATATGGTTTAACTTTGATTGTTAAAGGTCATGGAACGTCAGGCCTCCAGAGTAGGAGGATCTTTGTTTAGCAGTAGTTGTAATAAAGACGGCCAGAGGCAGAAGTATGAAGATGGTTGGAGCTCTGACATGATGACCGTAAAGTGGAAGTCGATATTTGAAAGTTTAAGCCCAATGGAAGTTCTGAAAGAACCCGCACGTTATATGTTGCCAAAATATAATATAACAATCACTCACTTTATGGTCTGTGCAGTTACCAAAAAATAAAGTATCTTGTTCTCGTGGCGTTTACTTGTGCCTACCTGGAAAGCATCAAGTAATTAGTAACATACAATGTTCTTTCTCTTCGGCGGTGGTCACTTCAAACCTTCTCTGAAATATATAAAAGGTTAGAAGGGTATCTCAAAACTACTAAATCATAAATTAAATGATTTTTCTTTCAAGTCTTTAATGCACAGCTTTCCTCAAATTTTGTTAGACCCACCGACCGGTATATTATTTAAATTTCTATCAGAAGATTCCTTACACAACAGATTTTTCACCAGGTAAATAATTTCTTCTTCTCCAAAAAAATCAGAAGACAGTTCTGCTACGACCGCAAATAATCCCTTGAATTTCTTAATACTTTCCGCTAACAATCCCTAACCATTTCTTTGAACATCACACAAATTGCACAACATTGGAAATTTACGATTTCAAATTTCTAAAGTTCCTATCAATTTCTTGCACACTTGTTGCACAATTATAAATTATAAAATCAATACTTGAGGGCTGATATACAACTTCTAAACTGGAACGGAATTTAAAACAGTGGAATAGACGTTGCAAATTTAAACAATTGCGCAACCGCTGAGTATCGACTAATAAGAAATTTCGCTGGTATTATTATTGCTTCCCTAACCTGACACACTTTATGTAAACTTAGCTCTTGCTAGTTTCGACGAAAAAAACCTAATTTGAGTGATTATACTAAAATCCTCACTTTCGATGAATAACAAAAATAAAATACCAGACGACTCACTTACTCCCCGAACAAAGACAAAAGACCAACTCAGACGGTTACCGCAAACACCTAGAAGTCACCCACTGCCACACAAATTTAAACTCTGCTCTGGACCGAAGGTCCGACTGCGATGAAGACTGGTGATGAAAAAGCCACGCTAGGTGGCGTCTCGTCTTTTTATACTGACGCTGGTTCTTGATGCAACACTTACCAAGACGCCAGGATTGTGTCGCAATACCTGTGGCTATGCATGGATCCCAATATTACACCACGCTCGCAATTCATAATTTTTATAATAAAACTCAGACAAATGTCTTAGAATACACTCTGTAAAGCCCTAGAACCGTCACAGCCCCCTCCAATTTTTTTCTAAATTGACCTTGGTGATTTAGTTAAAAATTAAGTTTAGAAAAAAAAAAATTAAAGAAAATATTTTTTTTCAATATTCTGAAAAAAAAAAAATTCGGTGGTGGTCTTACATAAACAATCTTAATGTATAAATGTATCTTTTCAATTAACTGATAAATTCAAGAAATTCTGGTAATAATACCATCACTTACCAAAAAAAATCAGAAATTTAAATTTGGGTTCGCAGACCCTAAAACGCATGCTCAAACAATGTTGCTAAGCGTTTATGAAACAATGATATCAGGTTATGCTTTAAATAACCTACAAACATTTAAATTTTTTACATTAACGGTACATAGTATTTCAAGACTTACTACCGCTTGAAAATATTCAAATACCATAGGTATCACCTAAATATGCTACAAAGTCTTATTAATTTATGCTTTCAAGAATTTTAATTATTTATAGACAAAATAAATCTTTCAGCCTTCTTCTCAATACTTTATTAATGAAAAGAACCAAATAATTCATAATAATTTTGGGATTACCTATCCCCTGAACTGAAAATATTTCACTGACCATACTCATTTGGTCAAATGAGAAGTAATCTAAAACCATTACAATATCCTATCAAAAATTTCAAATTACATTTTTGTTGGAAAATTCAAAATCATCAGTCATTCGACGTCATAGGGAATTCTCTTTTGGCTTTTCAATTTCCTGTCCCATATGATCCTGATTGGTTTCTACAGAAGTCAAATCCTGCCTTATTTCTTGCATCCCTTGTTTACACTCATCAATCTCTTGGGTAAGACTCTCATTATCGTTATTATGACTTTTCTTTACCTCCAAAATCCTTTCTTGAATTTCATCTTGTAACCCTGATTTAGTAACTCCCAATTTCTTTTCCAAAACATCCTCCACTTCTATCATAATTGCCCCGATCTTAGTATCCAAACTAGAAACTAACCCTGTTTGGTTGTTCTCTATCCTTTCAACATGGTCCCTGAGTTTAGTTTCAAAATTTTCCGTAGCCTTCACCAGAGATATAGTTTGACTATTTTTGAATTCCTCAAATTTACCACAAAAATCGTCTTCAAATTCAGAAAGCTTCTGTCCAATATCTGCTTTCCATTCAACCTGTTCGGACCGGAATTTCCCAAAATTTAATTTCAATTCTTCAAACCTGTTCTCACAGTCAATTTGACTCTGTTCAATTTTTTCTTTCAACTCCCCGCCTTGATTGTCTATCTTTTGACTCAAATCTTGACTCAAATTTTCCATTCTGTGGTTTAAATTCTCGGTTGCTTTTATCTGACTATCTTTTAGCTCCTCACCTTGGTTATCTATCTTTTGACTCAAATTTTGACTCAAAGTTTCGGTGGCTTTTGCCTGACTATCCATTAATTTTTCGAACATCTCTTGCATACTCAAACCTTCCATCATGAATTATATTTGAGGTAACAAACAAACAAAAACAATACACAAATTAATTTCCCCCAAAAGAAGCACTTTTCCCCGCCACGAGGCGGCACTGATTTTTTAACGTACCTTTAGAGTCCTCTTCAATAATTTATTTTTGTTTTCGAAGCACTATTACCTGCATATTTTCCCAGTTTTACTTTCGTAGCACAAATACAGAACCTGCTTATTTGTTTGTTTTGAAATTCCTTGGCGTGTGGAAGAAGGTCACAGAACCCCTTGTGTTTGTACAGCCACTCCTCAGTTCACACCCTCCTGGGACATCCGCCCAATTTTTTCTGCCACCTCTCCAGGTCGGTGAACCCGAAACACAGCTGGAGCCTTTCGCGTCGTAAGAATTCTTACTGCAGAATCTTAAAATATTCTGTTGTGTAGTTCGATCACTGGATTCTAAAACTCAATGTAAATAATTAGTTACATATATTGTTAAACAATCCTGGCAGAGTCGCCATCTGAAAGAACCCGCACGTTATATGTTGCCGAAATATAATATAACAATCACTCACTTTATGGTCTGTGCAGTTACCAAAAAATAAAGTATCTTGTTCTTGTGGCGTTTACTTGTGCCTACCTGGAAAGCATCAAGTAATAACAACATACAATGTTCTTTCTCTTCGCGGTGGTCACTTCAAACCTTCTCTGAAATATATAAAAGGTTAGAAGGGTATCTCAAAACTACTAAATCATAAATTAAATGTTTTCTTTCAAGTCTTTAATGCACAGCTTTCCTTAAATTTTGTTAGACCCACCGACCGGTATATTATTTAAATTTCTATCAGAAGATTCCTTACACAACAGATTTTTCACCAGGTAAATAATTTCTTCTTCTCCAAAAAAATCAGAAGACAGTTCTGCACGACCGCAAATAATCCCTTGAATTTCTTAATACTTTCCGCTAACAATCCCTAACCATTTCTTTGAACATCACACAAATTGCACAACATTGGAAATTTACGATTTCAAATTTCTAAAGTTCCTATCAATTTCTTGCACACTTGTTGCACAATTATAAATTATAAAATCAATACTTGATGGCTGATATACAACTTCTAAACTGGAACGGAATTTAAAACAGTGGAATAGACGTTGCAAATTTAAACAATTGCGCAACCGCTGAGTGTCGACTAATAAGAAATTTCGCTGGTATTATTATTGCTTCCCTAACCTGACACACTTTATGTAAACTTAGCTCTTGCTAGTTTCGACGAAAAAAAACCTAATTTGAGTGATTATACTAAAATCCTCACTTTCGATGAATAACAAAAATAAAATACCAGACGACTCACTTACTCCCCGAACAAAGACAAAAGACCAACTCAGACGGTTACCGCAAACACCTAGAAGTCACCCACTGCCACACAAATTTAAACTCTGCTCTGGACCGAAGGTCCACTGCGATGAAGACTGGTGACAAAAAAGCCCCGCTCGGTGGCGTCTCGTCTTTTTATACTGACGCTGGTTCTTGATGCAACACTTACCAAGACGCCAGGATTGTGTCGCAATACCTGTAGCTACGCGTGGATCCTAATATTACACCACGCTCGCAATTCATAATTTTTATAATAAAACTCAGACAAATGTCTTAGAATACACTCTGTAAAGCCCTAGAACCGTCACAAGTGCCAAAAATGCTCGTTCCATACACCATGCACTCTCATACTAAATATTATCTTTTCTCTTACAAAAAAATTAAATTAAACCAAAAAACTTAATTAAACCAGTGGAACAATTGAAATTTTTTTTTAACTTTAAATATAAACACTGTTAACATAAACTGAAATAAAAAATGTAAGTGACCGTGTCCTTACATGTGATGGTCGCGTAAGTGTTAGGTACGTTTACACTGGAATCGACTTCGGCTGATTTTTTACTCTGCCGAATACGGCTGATATCGGCCAAACAAACAAAAATATGTAACATTATGGATTCGAGTGTAAGTGGTTACATTACGACTGTCCTACTTGGCCGAACTCCGCCAAACTCTGATTTCTGCCAGTGACCAAATAATTTTTTTTTGTTCGGCTGAATGTGCTGTCTTGCATCATCTGTACATTTATAGCTAGTCATATAGCACCATCAAAATGAAGGAGTCTCCAATACATACATTTCACCAATAAAGAAGGGATATTTATATACTTAAAAATGTATAATTATGATATTAAAAAAAAATATGTTCAAATGAACTCTATCCGAATGAAAACCATTAGAGAAACATTAGGGAAATACATACATTTTTTTTTTACAGCCTGTCAGATTTCATATAAAAAGTTTCCTTTTTAATATTGAAGCTCTCCCCCGATTTAATTGGCTGTTCCAGTAGTTTGGAAAACGAAGAATAGAATTGTCCCACAACCCTTCTCCCTGAAAAAAAAGGCGATTGCCCATTTTTTTTCAGTATCAAACACAAAATTAAATCTCAAGAGAGTCCACAATTGACTTTTGAAGAAGGTCAGCAGCTACGTTCATTTTGTAATGAAATTTGTTGCGAACTAAAAAAAAAAAAAAATAACAGTTTATTTCTGTTCCAGTGTAACCAAGTCAGTAGACAGAGTTCGGTTGGCTATTCGGAAGAGCGAAATCTGGGCGAAACTCTGTTTCAGTGTAAACACCTTGGTGAACGCAATCAGGAGTACTGCAACGTTGAGCGGCATAGCAATCAAACTCCAAATGTGATGGTTTGGGGCGCTACCTATGTATGAGTGAAATCTGAAAAGCAGCCACTACATCACGCAGGTTTTGAACACTTTCAAGCAGGCAGCTCCACAGCTGGACAACACCTAGCCACATGTGCCGAGGAAGAACGACGGGCGCCCTTTCTTCCCTGCCATGCAAGCAGCCTCACATGTCACCCACTGAACGCGACTGGAATATGGCCAGCAGGCATCTTGTTCGTTGCGGTCCTCCTGATATATTGTGGACTCGCCTACAAACAGCATGTGTTCGTACCCAGGCACCCTTTATACCACACCACGCCGTCTAGTGGCTCTGATCGCAATACCTTGCGGCTCCGCACCACACTGAATTCTCGCGGTTATGGAATACGTGCATTTCTGTAATTCTAATCTCTTGCGTATTGTTATGCCCTTAATTTCTGGAAAAAATTTCATGGTAACCACATGTTTCCATCTTAGTGTTTAAATTTTCACAGACAGTAGTGTAAAAGCAAAACATGAAGCCGCCAAGATGATATCTGCGGTGAACTTTTGACACGTCACATCGCGATAATTTCAGGTCTACTTATGTCAGCCTTTAATACAACTGATGACCGATACCACCCAATACAAATGGAGGACTTGATTTAATATTAAAACCAACGATTTTTATTTATTTTCGCTCTCCAGTATTGAGACGGACAAAGTGACTCACTAAAAAGATCGGCACTCATTTGCCCTGACTTGGAAGACCACTTCACTTGCGAAAACGACTCATTGTTAACTTAAAACAATAAAAAAATAAAATAAAAAAGACATCGCGTCACGATCATGGGCGCCGCACAGTGGGCCAGAATCTTGAAAACGTGGCCAAAAAGGAAAAAAAAAAGTTTCTGGATGGGAATTTTCGACTATCAGGTTGGCTACAGTAATGTTGGAACTACTGAATACCGATTTCCTCCTTTATATTTCATGTCAAAGTCGGCACTTCATTGCTAGCGGTGCATGCAGCCGACCAGGAAACAAAATAGTCTTGTCGTTAAAGATAAACATTTGTGTTCTGTGTAAGTGAAACGAATATTTTAAATATGGACTGTGTTCCAGGAAGTATGTACTAATTAAAATACATTTATGTAATTTTTAAATCATTAATTACACATATTTTTTTTAATTAACTTAATACCGGAAAATTCGGTAGAAAATTTTAAAATGTGCTTAAAAAAATAGAGATAAGTTACGAATTCCACGATATTCCGCTTTCTTTTGCACCGTGTCCGCAAGTGTATACTATTACCTTAGTAAATTAACCTTCAAATCCACCTACTAGTACCAACTCCGGCTTTGAACAACTTTTTAAGCGACGCTTGCAAAATGTATCCTTTTTTAAAAAAATGAAATTATTAATGTTAAATTAATTTTTTTCATTAATAATTATGAAAAAGTAAATTTTTTTGAAAACACATATTCTACATATTTTGTGGAATTACTTTTTAACGCTTTCAAACAAGTGTTAAGAAATTAGTATTAAATAAATTAATAATTATATGAACTGTCGGAGTATGCTCAAGAATCAACCAATAAGTTGATAAAGCAATATCGCATAGGCTTTTCACGAAAGTTTTCCGGACTTAAGAGTATCGAAAACGTGTTCAGGAGATTGTTAGCAACCACAGACTTCAATATTTCTTCTCTGCGCAAATCATCAAACAAACTGAAGAGTTTGTCGTCAGAAGCCGTTGCCCTCTTAGTTCCTGTGCCGGAAGATTATGAAGATTCCGATGTAGATGATGGCGATACAGCTGAAAATGCAGAAGAAGAAGAAGATGACGAAGATAAAAAAGAAGAAGATAATGAAGATAAAAAAGAAGAAGAAAATAATAACTTTTAATTATAGTCACAAACAATTTACTAAATGATTAACTGTAATTGAAATAAAATTCTTTTCTTGTAATATTTTATACTATCTTCTATCCTCTATTTGGTACTTTTCTCGAGCTTTCCATTTTTTGAGCTTATATTTATAACCATTAACTACAACAGCCTCTAAATATTGACTTTTATATAAATAAAAAGAATTTTACCAATTTCCGCCCGCCATCTTGGATCCACCATTTTGTTTTTTTAATATTTGAAGTCACAATCTTCATCATCAATCTCCATAAATCCCAAAAAATTACTTTTATATGAATCAAAGGACTTGTATCAATATTTGTCCGCCATATTGGATCCACCATTTTCTTTTTTCTCTTTTTGATACCATATTCTTAATCCCCAACTTCGATAACCTTTATGTACTAACTTTTTTTTACAAATTTAACAACTCTAGCAACCTCGATAATTCCAAAGAAATTACTTTTATATGAATAAAATGACTTTTAGCAATACTTGTCCGCCATCTTGGATCCGCCATTTTCTATTTTCACTTTTTGATATTATATTCTTAATCAGCAACTTCAATAACCTTTACATACTAACTTTGGTACAAATTGAACAACTTTTTATATTTTGGCCAGCTTTTTGCGATTCTGGCCCACTGTGCGGCGGCAGGATTGCTTCCAGGGGGGTGCACCAGGGCTGCATTGGTGCCTCCCCCCCCCCCTATCGGCCCAAAAATCTCCGGGCGACATTTTTTTTTTTTTTTTAGCTCTACTACTGCCCACACGGCGACCCGGGATGCGGGATGTAGGGGGGTGCACTCGGGATGCAGGGGGGTCCACCAGGGCTATAATTGGTGCTCCCCACCCCCTATCGGCCCAAATTTACGGGCGTCCCGTGATGTCAGGGGGGTGCAAGTGCACCCCCTTGCACCCCCCTCCCGGCGCCCATGGTTACGATTATATTTAAACATGTGGAGTGGTCTGTGAAATACAACTGAGCCATAATATAGATTAAAAATCTAACGGAACATACAGCACAGTACAACTTACCACAGAGAGAGAGAAAGAAGCGGTTCGGTAGGTCAGTAAGACTCGAGCGAACTCGCTCACCATTGGCACTGCTCCGCTGAGCCCTGGAACGGAGAACGACTCACTCGCCACCAGAAAGAAGAGAACGAACGAACAAACTAGTTCTTCTCGATCTGTCGAGCGAAGCGGATAAACAATGACCCGAGTGGTTGTGTAGAACAGAGAGCGAACATGGGTGGAGGGGACAGCAGTCGGCCGATGCGCGGCGGACACGGACAAAGCCGAAACGTATTGCTGGTGGTCACTCGATGGAAGTTTATTCAAACGAGACCACGTACCGTTTGACACCCTGGCCAATCGCACCCCCTCTTCACACTCCTCCCAGTCCAGCTCCTTTATGAATTAGTTACTGACTGTGTCTAGCCGTAATTTCCACCTTTCTGTAGCTAAGGTTTTTGAATTCTACTTTCAATAGTCCACTGTGTCATTCGGCGAACATGGTTTAGTCTCTGCAGGACCAACTGAAGTAACAAAATCGTGTTTGTGAAACCACCGGCAAAATTTTAGAGAGTTTTACATTAGAACTGGACTGTACTTTTATGTACCTTCTATTATGTAGTGCAATACTATAACCCTTGGATGTCTAGAGAATGGAAAAGCTTTTCAATATAAAAACGACTCTGATAAAAGCTTAAACGCTTTTGTTTGGCTTCTTTTAGGACACTGAACCAGGAACTGCCAGAAACTGTGTACTGCTGCGAGATCCTTAGCAAAATTAGAAAGTATTTTCACTGTTGAAAAAATCCTGTCATCTGTCATGCTAAGTTTATCTAAGGGTTCGGATATCAGGTGGCCTCCATCACCCCTCCGTTGGAAACGATTATTTAAAAAAACTGACTATCTGAATGATTTCTCCACGCTCATTCAGCCAGCTGTCCAGCGAGTACTAGGAATAAATTTCTCAGAAATGTGAAGGTAGTCGGAGTGTGGCGGTGCCTCTAGCATAGTGCAGCAAATGAGTGTGGGAATAAGGAGCTCTACCTCCGCGAATACCACCCAGCAAGCACCTGGGCGTGAAACAGGACACGATATTATTTTGTTAAAGAAACGTTAAAA
>JARYHS010013630.1:272177936-272251075 GCA_031002005.1 Vandiemenella viatica
TTTAATTTAATTTAATTACAATGGAGCGCACGCTACGGTGGCAATTTCCCTAAACACCCATCTTCCTCCATTTCCTGCACCCTTCTACATTTTCCCTCTACAGATTTTAACTTAAAATTCTTTCAACGTTTTTGGTAAATTATTCATCATTTTTCTTAGTAAGTTATTCCAATCCCTGACACCCTTACCTAACAAAGAGAATGTTCCCACACCCTTGTGCCTGAAATCGAGTGCCAGCTATGACCATGGTCATCTTTTCCCTTCCATTCATTACTGTTCATTCTTACACCAATATCTTTCCATGCCTCATCACTAATATACGCAATGTACACTCCTATGACCCACTTCACCCTCTTCCTGTCTTCCAATAAATCCCATTCCAGCTCTTGTTACTGATTGAATTTTGCGATAATTTCTAGAAACAAATCTAGCAGCCCTTTTATGTACCCTCTTCTAAACTCAAAACTCAAAATGTGGATCCCACACTACACCACCACATTCACGCAATGGTCTGACCGATCTTTTGTACCCCAGTTCCTTTACTTCTCTCGTACATCCCTTCATCATTCTCTTTCCGAAAGTGCAGAATTTTGGAACCTTTTCCTACTACCTGTCCAATGTGTCCTTCTCAGTTAAGCTTGTTATCTTTATTTAATTATCGCTTTACGTTTCGTTGACGTCAAGGTCATAAGAGGCGGGATGGGTCTGGGGACAAGGAACGGGAAGGAATTCGGCCATGGCCTTTAAAAGGCATTTGCCTGGATTGATTTGGGGAAATCATGCAAACCCAAATCGGGATGCCCGTACTAGGATTCGAACCAGCGTCTTCCCGAATGCGAGGTCAGAGCGTTAACCGCTCAGCACGGTATCAAATGTAATGCCAAGATATTTACATTTAAAGTCTTCAACAAGCAATTCCTTAGAACTGAGACACACTTTGAGTTTTGCCTTAGTGGAGCCGTGATCTGTGTAGAGTAGAGTGCCAGTGAGACGTCTTGTGAGGCGACAGCGAATCCCGAGTCTCCAAATTGCATTAATTTGGACAAAAGGCGGTGTCCGGCGTGTGGTGACGCCGCGGACCGCCGGGCAGCGCCAATTACGGGTAACGAGCACACTGCACTGATTGCCGGGACCCCCGAGTATTAATAACAAGCCCCCGCCAAATTGGATGCCGCCCCAGCAGACGCGAAGAACGCCCGCCGCCCGTGCCTGATACCTAATTTGTTCCGGGGGCGGCGGGGATTACACGGCAGCGGGTAAAAGTTGGCAAAGTGGCGCGAGTCTTTTTTGTTTCCGCCAACCGTGTCACGCGGCAGAGATCTGCCGGAGCGATCCCGCCGCGGCGGAATAACTCCGCAGTCTGTCCTGGAATTAAAGGTTTCTCGTTTTTACGCTACTCTCTCTGTTTTAATCTCATGTAGCAGTCATGGAACTGTCATATATTTGTTCAGGAAGGATATTCCGTCGCACTGCTAAGTACGGCGAAAAATCGTAATGAAATGTCAACATTTTCACCACATTCTACATCTATATCTGCACCAATACTCTGCAATTCATTAATATTGTGGGTGGTAGAGGCTGCTTTACACAAAAACAATCTTTACTCTGTGTATTTCAATCCCGAAAAGCATAAGGGAAAAGAATACATATAAGCATCAATACTACACACATTTTACTAATCTCTGTTGTAATTGTGACCTAAATAGATTGGTGGGCGAACTATTTCATCGTACTCGTAAATGCAAGAGGATATTCCCATATTCGCCAAAAGTTCAAACGAAATCTACATAGTCTGTCTGACAGACAATTCCAACCCAATCTATGTATCAATTTTGGTAGGTTCTGATAAGAACAATGGAAGCAGTCTCTATTGTGTCAATCAATCACTAGCGATAAGGATTCCAAACTCCACAACAGTAATTCAGCTTTTTCTCATATTGCATGCACCATGTAAATTAACTAATTTTAGTAACAGTTTCCAAGCGATGAGCTGTGTCAAACAACTCTCTACTAGAGTTTCATCAAAACATATTTCTTTCTCTAACCGTCGCTAGGTGAATCTACATTTGCTACGTGAATTTATTGTAGCTGCAAAGCATGGGGTTCTTATATTGTAGGATTTTTTTCCCCTTGCATAATCTTTGTACTAAATAAAATCCACAGACATTGGTTGGACAGCTTGTGTAGACTTAACCATTCTGCTAAATGACTAACAAAGCTGTGTTCACTTTCCGAGACAAATTGGTAGCTATTCTAACCACGTGTCCTGGAAGAATAGCGTGTCATTAGCCAAACGTGCATATCATGGAATTACTATCGATAACGGTAACATTACAGAAAAAGCGTACTCCACAATCCAATGCTGCCGATAAACTAAGCAAAAATCCATTAACAACAATTATTCATTGAAACTATACATAAACAGTTTTAAATGTGAAAGTAAATAATTATCAATGTGGAACAGCAGTTTCTATCCAATATATTGTCAGTAAAACTGCCAAAATAGATCAGAATCACTGTATCTACGACTCACGAAGTGTTATTTATGCCTAATTTGTTAAAAACAATAAATAAAAATAACAAAAAGATGACAAGAAAACTATCTCTCACAAGCAAAGATTGGACATACAACAGAGTCAATTTCCAGCTCAAAATGCCTGCTATTCAATAAGGAAATGGAGATCGAGGAGTTAGAATAAGAAGAGAGGAAAATTCTAACGAAAGTCCTAGGACCAATAAAGGGAAAAGAAAAATCTGGTGGAAGCGAAAAAATGAAGATATAGGCATGCAGAGAAAACTGCAGACACTATGCACAAGAGAAGACTGAAATTTTATGGACACATTATGACAATGAGTGAGAATAGGTTGACAAAATGGATTTGAAACTACATCACTGAATTAAAGGTTGGATCCATCTAGTTGAGATAGAGTGTTTCAAATTAAAACTAGTCAATCCAAGGGGTTCGAGGAGCTACGTACAAAGTTGTAGACCATCTGGTCTGAAGGAAGCAGGGATAACCTCAGCGGAAGTATGAGAAGTTCTGGGAGGAGCAGAAAAGGGCGTAGCACTGGTCCAAAGTAGACCAAAATTGTAGAAGAAGAAGTAAAAGAAAAATAAATGAACATAATTACAACAATTATTGAATTACTTATAAAAATTGCTGCAAAAGTTCTTGTAAACCTCTGTTGCAGTCATGAGTTCCTTGTTTAGTTAGCGACGGTCATCGTCAAATGTGGGCAGAAGAGGACTTTTCTCGCTTAGCATAATCGTCCGCTTATATTTTCATTGTGCACGTTCATTAACCACACCTATCTCTCGACAATTATTACATTTGTTTTCCTATGAAGGTCACAAATCTACCAGCTAATTTCGCTGCAACAACTGTTCCTAGCTCGAAAACAGAGATAGCGTACTTTCAGTTGACTCGAATATGTTTAAACTCCGTGAAAAGTAAATAAATCTTGAAATTAGTTGTATGTAGAGTTCTTTTCACGAAAAGGATACACAGTCAGCAGTCAAGAACTCGAACCCGATCCCGTTGCATCATTCCCTTCCAGTGTACTGGCGTCTGACGCGCATAGCCACACCGGAGGGAAAACATACCGGAGACCTAACATTTAGATCTCGGATATCTGAAATTACTGTAAACATTCCGCAAGTTTTTTTATCATTAATTTTATACAGATGTGACTTCATACCATTCAATTTTTCGGGTGGTCCATATTTATAGCAATTTTTATACGTGATGTTGTAAACGAAATAAAAACAATTAGCAAAATCGTTACAATTATTAACATAAGAGCAATCATTTTTGTGTGTAAATTGGCAGTTGTTTCATTAAGTTCTCGAGGTACACGTTAAAGAGTTGATCGATAGAGACAAATAAACAGTATTAAAAAGTGTCAAAATTTGGAGGAAGAGATCGAGAATTCACATATTTTGTATGATACATTAAACGAAAATTATTACACAGATTCATTTGATGTTATACCCATAGGTATGATATATATCTGAAGTTACAGCAGAAATTAGAAGTCGGTCGGGGTCGGAAAATGTGAAAAGATCAAATCTAGTTTTTTTGAGGATGTGGGAAAAAAGTCATATAGATTTAGTTCAAATTTTTCGTCATGATTAAGCAGACTCTTCCTCAACTTTTGTAACCTCTGACAGGAACATAAGGGCAAAAACTATTGATTCTAAACCAATTTGTGCGGAAATTTTTCGAAAACAGTTGAACGAACATTTCGATATATTCTAAAAAATACTGTAGTTTGAATATATCTCAGGTTACTGCGAAAAATATTTAGATGTTACAAAATTGACAATTGTGAGTTGAACTCCAATACAATTTGTTTTGGATGGTTGGAAAGACCGTCATATTCCTCTCAGTTCTGATTACCAATAAATCCAGACACGCGATCTGAATTAATTATCAATCATCGATAAAAGTGTAAGCGGAAACAATTTTTGAAACAAAAATAAAATTAAAGTCTGGTATCCTCACTTTTAAAATTAAAAATATATTTTTTATTTTGTCCTTTTTATTTCGGTATCGAGAATTGAGTAAAGGATGGCTCAAGCAAGTTCGCCCCACAGGTCGCGAACTGTACGAAAATGGTGAAATTCGTGTGATTTAGCAGAAATTAGAGAAATGGCAGTAGCAGTTGCGACAGCCAGAATTCAGCCAGACGACAAAGTGGCTTCTAGAAACACTGTAGAAGCGTCTACTGCTAGCGGACTTGATCCTACTCATTATGTCTGCTATTAATGTCCTGTGATGCTCAGAAATAATCTCTGGACTAAGAAGGGCTAGGTAGAACGGAGCACTTGGAATAGTGTATTGACCAAGCGAATCATCAGAAAATTAAAAACCGTTCGTATTAACGGTTCAGTTAACAATTACGATTTCCGCAGGTCGAAGGTACATTTGGATCACAGTCATGCACTAGGATGCAATTTCAGATTCAAGGTGCATTTGTATGCAGCATCCACATGTCTCAAGAATTGAGTCTGCATAGAGTTCTAACTGATATCGGCGAGCAAGAATTCAATTTAGGAATCACTTATGCAGCTACTTCAAGATCTATAAAAATTGGAAGGATTCGTTTCTGCACATGAATTTGAGTGGAACAGGCTTAAGAAAATTAATCTGCATGGCCATTTTGAACACAGGAAAATGTTTTTGCGTTTGTTAAATACTTCAATTTACTTCCGAGTACCAAACTCTTTTTTCAATTTTGTAATAATATGCGCCATAAGTTTATTCTTGTATTTCGTTTAATCTGAAATGAAAACTTTAAGACCCCACGGGAGGAAAATTATTGAACTATCTTTTCATCCTAAAGACAAGCAACGACTTATTTTTAAATCTAGATTAACCAGCTTTTTATTTTATATCAAATATGTTATTCGTCTTGTCAGTGTTAGTATATCTTAAATGTGCCATTGTAATATAACTCAGTCGGCACATTTAAAAATTATTACACTGTAATTTAATTTAGTTACAGAGAAATCCAATTTCCCAAAAATCGATTAATAAATGAAATAATAATAGTACTAATAATTTTAATTAATGTAAATTATAATTTCATGTTTTAATAACATTTTATCAATAAAAATACGGAGTTAAAATCAAACAAATCTATTGGTTACCATCATATTCGGACTTCAGTAAGCTGGCAGATTTAAAAAAACGTAAAACGTTATTTGCAGCTAGTGCAGTTTCTTTACCCATTTGAGTTGGTCTAACATCTCAATTAATACGATATACAATAATAAGTCTGTCAAACAGTACTCATTTAAGTATCCAGACATTAACTGAAGTAATCCTGTATAGAAACAACAGAAAAATTCGTATGTTTCCTTCACTTTTTTTAATATCCAATTCACTAAACACAGCTTACATTTTTCGTCAGTTATAGGTAACTTATAAAACCATCAATTCTTTCCATTTTAATTCTGTACATATTGAGGATTATCTTTTCGTCCCGTTCACCACTTATCTGTTAATAATCCACTTAAAACAAAACATTAATATTTGCTCTTCTCTCTTTCTCTTTTTTCTTAGAACACATTCTAACAGCAACTAAAACTATTAACTAAGTAATCTCTTTTCTTTTTATTTAAGAAGAATAAAAACGAACATTGTTACTGTACAAGCATATAATATATATACAGAAGTACATAAACTTCATGATCCATCCCTTATACATAGAGTGAAAGACAGCCAAGCTATGCTGATAGAAACAGGAACAATATTGGAGCTCAAGTGCATTCTTACTTACGTGTTTTGATATTCTATTTATATATGGAGTATATCATGTTGACTTTATACCGCTTGCTTTCCTTGCTCTTAGTTTTATGGGTCCCTTTCTGCATTGTTTCTTGAGAAGCGGGCGTAATTAGTTCATAGCTAATCTGATTAGCTGTTTTTTGAAACCGCTTTAAACACCAATTGGTGCTTCATTCTGAAGACGATTTTTGTGATTCATTTGTAAACGGTATCAGCATTTTGTGGCACTATTGATTCGTGTTTAGCTCTCCTCTGAGAGTTCTCTGGAGTCCGACGAAGCCCGCTGCCAACCTGCCGGCCCATAACTCTCGCCGTTTCGGCGGCTTTTTCCGCGATCGGGGGTGATGCATGGACAGTGGGCGCTGCAGGTGTCAATGTGCTGAGATGAATCGCTCCGAGGGGACTCCCCCGTGACCTGCACACTAGAACCACCACCGAAGCAGCTGGTTTCTACCTCCCCATGTGACCCGCACTGATCATACGCTACTCTGATTTAGATTTCATCGAATCTTGTGGTCCCGCGAAAATGTTTTGATTATTATTTTCATAGCTAGCTTCTAAGCCCGTCAAAAATGACGGACAGAACTTAATATTCTAGCAATTAATTTCTTCGCAGTTGCTTATCTAAATAGAATTGTTGTCAAATAACGTTCATAGCCATGAGTTTGTTATGATATAATGTTGTACATATTTCACCTGTACTTCGTTAAATTGCGCAATCCTTTTCATAATTAAACTGTAAATTTAAACGAAATATGTATATATATATATAAACTTTCCCTATTTAACACGTTATAACACGGAAACTAATTACCGTACGACTACCAAACTTGGTATCATTAATGTCAAGGACTTGGGGAAGACAAACAATGCAGAATCAATTCAATTGAAACAATTTAATGTGCTGCTACAAAATGGGCTCAATATGTCTTCCATCAGTGTCCAGAAGAGTCTGAAAGCGCAGGATTGCATGCTACACAGCAGAACGAAGCATGTCCGTAGGTATGCTGGCTACCTCTCTTGATATGCTGCGCATCAGATCAGCACATGTGTGAATGTTCCCCTGGTAAACCCTGTCCTTCAGGTAGCCCCACAGCCAGAAATCATAAGGAGTGAGGTCAGGTGATCGTGCCAGCCAAGCATTTGGAAACGATCGGCTGACAATTCGATCGTATCCAAATGTGTGTTCGAAGAATCATGATGACTCATTACGGCACCTGGTGGCCATAGTTGGAACTGGACGGTGGCGCTGTGACACATGGAAATCATGCACCCTATACTCTGGACATTAATGCTACCAAGTCTGGTACTCGTATGGTAATTAGTTTCCGTGTTATAACGCGTTAAATATAGAAAGTTTAATTATAACAACCCAATATATACGTATATGTAGTAGTCCCTATATTTCACTCTGCAGCCTCCACTACCCAGCGCAGACCACTGGTTGTAGCATGGAGTTGATCGTGCGTAATATTGGCCGAATGCCGGTAGCTGTGGTGATGTGGGAGATATCGTGGTTGAAAGTAGTCCATTTGCAATATTTTCATATTTCTGCCAAAGAATTGTGTGTTCCTATATTTCACTTTGCAGCCACAAGTACCATGCGCAGATCACTGGTATTTGTGTCTGGTGTTAGCCTCGAGTCTCCCATCGCGCAATATGGTGGTTGCATGTCGGTAGCTATCAATAAAAATTCTGAACACCAGCTAGTTTTAATATAATGGAAAAACATATTTAATCTCTACCGAAACATAAATATGTAACTTACATTCTTTGCTTGCTATAATAGCCACTTCTATGGACAGAGAATATTACAAAATCATCTACATGGAACGAACAAAATGAACAAAAAGAAAGTAATAATGAAAATATGGATTTAAACAAAATAAATACTTTTATTTGTGGTTGTTTTGCAATTTAAAACGTATTTAACCATTATGGAAAACAAAAAACATACATAACCTTCATGGGTAGGTTATGGACAGAGAGCGAAAACGTCTCTAGTAGTCATGGAGAGTCATGGGTGTGTGCAAGGCGTATATTGGTGATGAGGCGTGGAGAGATATTGATGTAAGAATTGAGAGATGTGTATTGAACGGAAACTGACTCCCGATTTCAGGTATTGGGATGTGGGAGAGTTTACTTTCGTAGAGAAGGGGGACAGGGATCGGAATAAATTACCACAGGAAATGATGAATACTTTACCAAATTTATTAAAAGAAAAAAATTAGCATTCGAAATGGACAAAAATAGGCGGGTAAATCCCCCACAGTGAGGTATTCGTTGTAGCCATCGATAATGGGTTAGGTAGATATTTAAGACTTTTTAGCGAAACAAATTTGTAGATCTGCAAGTTACCAATCTAAAATCAAATAAGAAGGCTGACATCTCTTTTATTAGAAATAATGTTATTGTTCGATTTCTTTTCGTCCGATAGTACACAACTAGGTAACTACATGATCTTAATTCACTTACGTGTGCATTTCCACGCTGCAAAGAGTAATTATATAGTCTGAAACAAAACATTCAGCCGCCGAGCTCGACAGGTGAGCAGTAACTCTCTGGCCTGGCATTGGGGCGGACGCTAGTTCGAATCCCCGTCCGGCCATCCAGATTTTGGTTTCCCATGGTTTCAATGCTGGCGTATGCCGGGATGGTTTCTTCAAAATACCATGTCCGAATATCTTCCCGTTCCTTAGCACAGTCCTCCACCGCCTCTAATGACCTAGACGTCAACCAGCGCTAGTGATCCAGATGTTAACGCTCCCAAAGTAAAAAAAAAAAAAAAAAAAAAAACCTACACAAAAACTGTGATAATTACTCACATATTTATATGCGATATATCTAAAAATAATTTCGTTTCGCACACAGCGTTTTGTTCATGCATTACTGTCATACTTGTGAAATTTGGACACGTCTCTGTTATTTGTTTAATGCCGCTCACAGAGTATCTCCACATTCGGCCGAATTCATCTGCCCTCCAATTCCCTGTTTTTTATTCAATTGCACAGCGTTCGGATAGATTCCGTGCTCACTGGTGCATTGTGTGGTTAGCGCGCAGAGATATACGTTTAATTTTTATGTCCGCCCCATTTACGAGGTTTGGTTCAATTGAGCTCATCCCGTATTCTGGGATAGTCTGTGTTGAATACTGTAATCTTAGCGTTATACACTTCGGATTTTTTCTCCGTCTTAAAATACTAATGCTGGATGTTGACATATTTCATACACGATTTTAGTTTTAAATATTTTAAAACTAAGAAATTTGTCATTTTTTACGCATTTAAAATGCTTTAGTAAGACGTTTAAATTATATAAGAACGAAGTCTTTCTCGGCGTTGAGAATGTATAAACTACTCTCGGGTGACTAGCCGAGTCAAGAGTGCGTTGTTACACGATATTTCGGCGACTAGATCCATTGCCGCCATCTTCTGGTGAAGACTTCAAAAATTAATTGTGCTCCTCAGAAATACACACTTTTTTAACTTAAGAGTCATACCCCCTATTTTCAAAGCCTCTAACACCTCTCTCAATAACGCCAAATGTTCCTCTAGAGTCTCTGTTGCTATAATCAAATCATCTACATAAATACTTATTTTCTTTACTAATTCCGGCCCAAAACTTTATCCAAAGCCCTTATGAACTAGATACTGCAATATTTAATCCAAATGGTAAAACGCAGAAAATGGTAACATCTACCGTTATAATAGGAAGGCAGTGAACTTCCTTGAACTCTCCGATATAGCAACTTGCCAATAGGAAGCAGATAAGTCCAAAGAACTTAGAAATCTTTTGTCTTAAACTGTAACAATAATTCTTCTATCTTCTGTGGATGGTCTCTTTCTGTTATTAAGGCTTTGTTCAGCCTTCGGGCATCGAGTAACCAAACGCACTGACTGGTCAGCTTTATTTACTACGACTAATGGACTATTATATGGACTCGTGGATCTCTCTATTATCTTCCAGTCAATCATCCTCTTTAACTCCTGTTCTACCAAGTGACGCTTTGCCTGAGGTACCGGGTAAGGTTTTACAAAGAAAGGTTCCTCCTCTCTAAGCTGGAATTCACAAACATAATCCCGTACAAGGCCTGGTTTGTCCGAGAAAACCTCTCTATAACTTTCAATTAACTTCCTCACGTGCTCTCTCTGTTCTCTTGGCAAATCCTGTAGGCCCCTTAATTGATCTGGAAAACTCTTACCATTTTCCCACACATTTCTCCTGTTTTGTGCATTTATAAAATTTAATGGAAAACAATTAGTCCTAAAATTATTTATACCCGTTCCCCAGAAACTAACTTTGATGTGATGCACCTCATTCGAAACCCTTTCCTTGAGGTGTCCCAATGGGACACAGTGTGTTCTGTCATTCATAAAAAATTTAAACAGGCCACTACCACAATCAACAATGCCCTTTACCTGAGTCAACCAATCCATCCCAACTAGACAAGGTACATTTAATTCGGGTATCACAAAAAGAGGAATTTCTATATGCACCTCCCCTATAAGTCCTTCAAAAAGAATCTGCTGTCGGACTTTTTTACTCCTGCCCCTGTTGCAGTTAAAACAGTCATTCCTGAAACTGGCAATGTAGACAATTTATAATTCTTAGCTATTTCCTTTACGAGGTTCCCCGATATCCCCGAAATCTGTGAGCCGGTGTCAGCTAATACCTGTAGTTCCTTACCAAAAGCATGGATTGTAATACAAGGAGTCTTTTCTGTTTCCTTCCTAATAAATTCCCCCTCCTCCATTAAATCTTCAAGGGGATTATTCACGTATAAATTGTCCACTCCCTGGACTATACATTCACCCCTTCCCTCTACTGTCACTGTTGGGGTTAGACTAGCGACAGTCATTAGTTTTCCTTCTTTTGGTGGCCATTTCCTGACACCCCTTTCCTGTCCGCATTATCACGTTGTTCTTGCGTTCCCCTATCTCCATTCTGATGCCTATAATCACCCCTGTTACCATTTCCACGCCAGTTTTCCGCGATATCCGCCCCCCTGATACCTATTATTTCTATCATCTTGCCCTCCTGATGGATGGAAAAACTCCCTTCTGGGTAAAGAAGGTTCACGTGCCTCCTCTATATCCATCTCCTTTAATAATTCAGTAGCCTCTTCAATTGTTTTGACTCTTTGGCTAATGAAAACCTGACGAGTTGCCTTGGGTAACCTCGAAACTAACATGTTAATGTATTCCATGTCTGTGTATGGTTCAGTCAAATGTTTCCCCATATAATAAAGCCTCGAGAAATAAGCCAGTTGTGTTTCTCTACTTGGGTTGTATGGCTTACCAGCCATAATTTCTCTCTTTACCGCCATCTGCCTAGTTGAATCCCAGAAATATTTAAAAAAATTCCACTTAAACTGTTGATAGGACAACCCAGTTTTCGGTTGCCTATCTCCCCACAATTTAGCTCGGCGTTTCAAGTGTCTCAACACAATTCCTACTTTCCTCCTATCATCCCACAAATTAAAATTTTCGGAATCTTCAAACCCCTGCAAAAAATCAACAGGATGAATCTCCCCTGAATCATCAAAGCTATCAAAAGTTTCCTGGTAATTAGCTCCATTAAAATGACAGCCACTCGGCGAGAGAACTCCAGGATATTTCAGTATTTCAGTTTTTATTCTATCCTCTAATATCCTCCTACTCTCTTCCGTTTCCACAGGATTCTTTATGTTCCTCCTTACATCAGCCAAATCATCACTTACTTGGTTAACATTAATGGCAGTTTGTACCAAATCTTTCCCCAATTCCTTATACTCTTTATTTAGAATCTTAATATCCTCAGTTACCGTTTTCCTTGTAAATGCCAAATTCCCCTTTAGCTTTTCAATTTCCTGTCCCATTTGATCATGATTGGTTCCTACAAAAGTCAAATCCTGCCTTATTTCTTGAATCCCTTGTTTACACTCATCAATCTCTTGGGTAAGACTCTCATTATCGTTATTATAACTTTCCTTTACCTCCAAAATCCTTTCTTGAATTTCATCTTGTAACCCTGATTTAGTAACTCCCAATTTCTTTTCCAAAACATCTTCCACTTCTATCATAATTGCCCCGATCTTAGTATCCAAACTAGAAACTAACCCTGTTTGGTTGTTCTCTATCCTTTCAACATGGACCCTGAGTTTAGTTTCAAAATTTTCCGTAGCCTTCACCAGAGATATAGTTTGACTATTTTTGAATTCCTCAAATTTACCACAAAAATCATCTTCAAATTCAGAAAGCTTCTGTCCAATATCTGCTTTCCATTCAGCCTGTTCGGACCGGAATTCCTCAAATTTTAATTTCAATTCTTCAAACCTGTTCTCACAGTCAATTTGACTCTGTTTCAACTCCCCGCCTTGATTATCTATCTTTTGACTCAAATTTACGGTGGCTTCTGCCTGACTGTCAATCTTTTGACTCAAATTTACGGTGGCTTCTGCCTGACTCTCCATTAATTTTTCGAACATCTCTTGCATACTCAAACCTTCCATCATGAATTATATTTGAGGTAACAAACAAACACAAAAAAATACACAAATTAATTTCCCCCAAAAGAAGCACTTTTCCCCGCCACGAGGCGGCACTGATTTTTTAACGTACCTTTAGAGTCCTCTTCAATAATTTATTTTTGTTTTCGAAGCACTATTGCCTGCATATTTTCCCAGTTTTACTTTCGTAGCACAAATACAGAACCTGCTTATTTGTTTGTTTTGAAATTCCTTGGCGTGTGGAAGAAGGTCACAGAACCCCTTGTGTTTGTACAGCCACTCCTCAGTTCACACCCTCCTGGGACATCCGCCCAATTTTTTCTGCTACCTCTCCAGGTCGGTGAACCCGAAACACAGCTGGAGCCTTTCTCGTCGTAAGAATTCTTACTGCAGAATCTTAAAATATTCTGTTGTGTAGTTCGATCACTGGATTCTAAAACTCAATGTAAATAATTAGTTACATATATTGTTAAACAATCCTGGCAGAGAGTCGCCATCTGAAAGAACCCGCACGTTATATGTTGCCAAAAATATAATATAACAATCACTCACTTTATGGTCTGTGCAGTTACCAAAAAATAAAGTATCTTGTTCTCGTGGCGTTTACTTGTGCCTACCTGGAAAGCATCAAGTAATTATTAACATACAATGTTCTTTCTCTTCGGCGGTGGTCACTTCAAACCTTCTCTGAAATATATAAAAGGTTAGAAGGGTATCTCAAAACTACTAAATCATAAATTAAATGATTTTTCTTTCAAGTCTTTAATGCACAGCTTTCCTCAAATTTTGTTAGACCCACCGACCGGTATATTATTTAAATTTCTATCAGAAGATTCCTTACACAACAGATTTTTCACCAGGTAAATAATTTCTTCTTCTCCAAAAAAAATCAGAAGACAGTTCTGCTACGACCGCAAATAATCCCTTGAATTTCTTAATACTTTCCGCTAACAATCCCTAACCATTTCTTTGAACATCACACAAATTGCACAACATTGGAAATTTACGATTTCAAATTTCTAAAGTTCCTATCAATTTCTTGCACACTTGTTGCACAATTATAAATTATAAAATCAATACTTGAGGGCTGATATACAACTTCTAAACTGGAACGGAATTTAAAACAGTGGAATAGACGTTGCAAATTTAAACAATTGCGCAACCGCTGAGTATCGACTAATAAGAAATTTCGCTGGTATTATTATTGCTTCCCTAACCTGACACACTTTATGTAAACTTAGCTCTTGCTAGTTTCGACGAAAAAAACCTAATTTGAGTGATTATACTAAAATCCTCACTTTCGATGAATAACAAAAATAAAATACCAGACGACTCACTTACTCCCCGAACAAAGACAAAAGACCAACTCAGACGGTTACCGCAAACACCTAGAAGTCACCCACTGCCACACAAATTTAAACTCTGCTCTGGACCGAAGGTCCGACTGCGATGAAGACTGGTGATGAAAAAGCCACGCTAGGTGGCGTCTCGTCTTTTTATACTGACGCTGGTTCTTGATGCAACACTTACCAAGACGCCAGGATTGTGTCGCAATACCTGTGGCTATGCATGGATCCCAATATTACACCACGCTCGCAATTCATAATTTTTATAATAAAACTCAGACAAATGTCTTAGAATACACTCTGTAAAGCCCTAGAACCGTCACAAAGTTAAGGACAATAATAGCAAGAGTAAATTGTAACTAACGTATTCAAATAGTGTTACATGTACATCGAGAGATATAAAAGATATGTAACTGGTTACTATTAAATTGTGAATATACAATTTACCATTTGAGTTGATATTTGCAGAAAATAACTGAACGTTTTTTTTCAGCTGTGGTAATAAACCCAGAATCGAATATATAGTTGGTAAATAAAATACCAATCGAAGCAATTCGTTACTGGTAAATGTAAGACAAATGAAATTGTTTTATTATACTTAAATTTTGAGGGAAAAGGTCGCAATTACGAATATAAATATATACTGGTACGACGGAATTCCTTACAAGCTATATAGTATTTCCAACACTTGTCTTAGTTCTCTCAACATATTCCTACCCATTTAAGTCTTGAATTTTCAATCATATATTGGCTTCTTGTCCTTTATCTGCCGTTCTTGTAATCCATCAACTGCCTGTATCAAACTACACTGATCAGCCAGAAGATTATGACCATCTACCTATCAGCCGGTAAGTCCGCCTTTGGCACGGATAACAGCGGCGACGCGTCTTTGCATGGAAGCAATGAGGCCTTGGTTATGTTGCTGGAGGGAGTTGGCACCACATTAGAACACACTTCACCTAATTCCCTTAAATTCCGGAGAGGGGAGCGATGAGAACTAGCACCACGTTTAATCACTTCCAAGATGTGTTCGATCGGGTTCAGATCTGGTGAGTTTGGGTGCCATCACATCAACTGAAACTCGCCATTGTGTTCCTCGAACTACTCCATCACACTCCTGGCCTTGTGACATGGCGCATTATCTCGTTAAAAATGCCACTCCCACTGGGAAACATGGTCGTCATGAAGGGATGTACGTGGTCTGAAACCAGTGTACGATACTTATTGGCCATCATGATTCCTTGCACGAGCTCCACTGGACCCATGGATGCTCACCTAAATGTTCCTTAGAGTATAATTGAGCCGCCGCCATATTGTCTCCGTCCCGCAGTACAGGTGTCAAGAAGCCGTTCCCCTGGAAAACAATAGTATCGCACCCTGCAATCGACATGATAAAGAAGGTATCGGGATTCATCAGACCAAGCAACACTTTGTCACTGCGGCAAGGTTCAGTGACGATGGTCACATGCCCACTTCAGTCGTAGTTGCCGATAGCATGATGTTAACATTGGCACATGCATGGGTCGTCGGCTGCGGAGGCCCATTGTTAGGAGTGTTCAGTGCACTGTGTGTTCAGATACATTTGTACTCTTGTACTCTGCTCAGCATTAAAGTCGGCCCAAACATATCCTATTGGAGTTGCTACAACCTTCCGCTCAAACTTTTATTCATAACGTTTTTCTAATATTTCGTGAAACAAACCGATACCGGTAAGTGAGCGGTAACGTACAGGACCGGAATTCAGGAGGATGTGCAAGCAAATATATATCCGGGCTTCCAGATTTTGGTTTTCCAATGGTTTCCAGAAATCACTCGAGGCAAATGCCGTCCTGCAAAAGGCCAAACCTGATTTTCAATGTCTCCACCATCACCTATAGGATCTCTATATCTGCGAGGAGTAGATTCTACTTCATCCTCACTCTCCCCCTTTTTTCCCCAACATAGATAGTTTCAGTGTTAATCTCTTTTGTTATTTATATGTCCATGTTTTTTTGTGCTATTTTGAAGCATAAAATTGCGGGACTGTTATTTAAAGATTCGTGGTTAAATTCTTTGTCTGTACTAACTACTTTTTTATTTTTTTACAGGCTCTGCTTATGAAAAGATTAGTTGTTAAGTTGCATCCGACCTGCTTCTTCCAGCAAGGCTAAAAGCTAGAGAAGTTAATTTACGTTTTCGCTTAGATCTGTTAGCATAGAATTTTTGCATACAATTTTTGTATTTTACACACAGCGTTCGATTTATCTTAGTCGGAAACTTTTTCCTGGCAGCCATGAAACATCTCTCACTAGTGTATCCACTGTGCAATTACTACCAATAATACAGTTGTGTACAATATCTACAGATCTAATAAGCAGCTAGAGTTGGTGTGGATCACATTGTCTTGCCAGAATTTGAGAAATAGCATTCATCCAAGACATAGTTTCACAATACACGTTTTTGTGTCATTGTTCCTTCGTTGCAACTAAAAAAATTCCAAGCTTATCTGAAGTGCAGTAAAATGTTTAGCAGCTGTTACCTGGTAACTCAAATTTAATACTTCATTTCTCTAATTCGGGATGAGATACTGTAACATTGAAACTATTTGAATTTTATCGCGCTGCATTTCTCCAAACATATTTCACTAATTTTCTACTAATGGGTAGCTATACCGCAAATTTTATTCATCATGAACAATTATCTTTTCATTATTAGTTTACATGTAATTTTTAATTGAATTATGCTGTGCTTTTTTCTCATGCTACGGTATCCATGGGCGTAATTTGTGTTGAATTTTTTATGCCCTCTACCCGCATTTAATATTTCATGCAGTTAAATATTTAAACCTCTTCTGAACCACCCTCGCGTTGGTATAATTTTTTATTAAAAAATTATCATAAAGCCTTGTTACCATCAAAAAATTAGCTTCAATATTGGCATCGGATAGGACGATAATGATGGCACCTGCTTCGAGAATTTTTGTGAAGTCAAGATATTTTGCTATTGTTTCAGATGATTTTATCTAAAATCAACGGAAGCAACGCTAGTGCTAATTGTTCAAGATTTCTTGTATCTTTCGGCTTCCCATTAATTCACTTAATAATCAACTCTTTTTCCACGAAATTTATATAATCTTAAGAAAACTGCATGTAATTATTTAGTAATTTGTAGAATATTATACAAAACAAGAAACATCATGAAACGAACAGTTTTTTCGTCACCAGTGTTGAGAACTGACGAAGTGAACGACTAATTTGAAGCAAAGAAGAAAGTAAATTGTTCTGATATTAAATAGTTATGCAATACATAGATGTCAGCAAAGGTCATTCATGATGATATGGAGAAAAAATTAATGGAGCGTATCCATCTATTTACGGGCAGCCGCGTATCTCACACGTCTGTCTGGAGCACGGCCGATGGAGGTTCGACCCCCTTGAAGCTGAAGATTTTTCTTCAAACCTCCGTAACGACTCCTCGTAACACACTCAGCCTGCTATCCATTGAGTTCCGTGAATGAAACTCCCTGGTAAGGTAAAAACGCCGTCATACCCTTCTAGTGCCCATGGAAGTAGGAGTCGTAGGATCTCTTTACCTTTATCCGCTGCTAACAGCAAAGTTAGGAAGTGTTTATGAATTTGTAGACAGGAGAAGAGGAGCGAAACCTATACTGTGATCCACCCGTAGGAAGCCCCGTGGAGATAATCATTCTGAATAATGTGACAGACGGAATTTGGAGAGTTGGGCATTCCAAGAAGAAGGGTATATTACAATTGACTGAGCACATAGACGTGAAACCATCCAATGTATCGCGCAACACTTACAGTAGTTCAAAATACAGAGAAGAGGGAGATATATATGAAGAATCTATCGCTTTTCGAAACAAGTACAGCAGTTGTAGTTATGCAGTTGAAACACATTAATTCCTTTCTTCCATAGATGTTCCTCCTATTGTAGAAGGGCACTGTTAGTGCCTGTTGTTGGGAATCTGACGATGTATTACTTCTATGTACACAGAAAAAGTATTATTTTTTGCACTTCCATGTTGGTTTTAGCCAACGTCCAGCCATATTCATTTTATCATCACTTCCATTGTCAGACTGGGTGATTTTAAGATCTTTGTTTGTTATCGCTTAAGGAGTGACCAGGTTAGGATCTTCCTAGACAATCCTAATTAGGACTCCTGCATTCATGTAACTATGTCCAGCGTAGTGTTGCAAACTGAAAAAAAACAAAATGTTTTTTTTCAACTTTTTGAAAAAAAACATGAAAAAAAACCTAGCACCCGTGTTTTTTTTCTAAATTTTGTTTTTTTTTCAGAAAATAATATATTTCATAAATTATAGTTTTATTTAAGGAACTTCCATTTTACAAGTGTGTTTTAAGTCTTACTGAATCATATAATGTCTAACATAATGATTCATAAGTGTATCTATATAGGTAACATAATTTTATTCATCCTCTATGTCAGTACCACATTCACTAGTATCAGTAATACCAACACTAGTTCGGTCGGTGTCGGAATTTTCTGTCTCTTCTTCTGTCTCCTCTAACTTCAGAAATAGTTAAATTTTCTTTTACTGGTTGTTCTTATATTGTACGCAAAAGATTTTCAGATTGAAATTTTAAATTGTGAGCAAAGTACACACTGTGCATAAAGACTGCGCCAATAATTCTGTATTACGGTCTTTTAAGTTTGAATTAAAATCGATTATCATACAAAATAGGAGCTTTATTTCCTTTCAATCGTTTGTTTACACCAACGGTTGCAAGGAAACGATTCATAATTAGGGACCGTGCACAAATGTGAGTATTTATTTCCCTCAGTTAATTAAACCCGTATGTAATTTACAATAGTCTGACAAGAGAAAATAGTACAAAATGTCTTCTGGAATCAAAACGGAAGAAAGCTATATGCTTCGTGAACGGGGGGGGGGGGGGGGGAGGCAAAAGCCACGTAGGGCTACGTGGGGGTTCACAGGAGGCCAAAATGAAGCTATGTGGTTTATGCACGCTCCCTTACTGACAATTTAATGAGTCAGTACCACTATACTCTGAGAGTTAACAAGTATACGAATATAAGGAAAGTCCAATAAGGCAAAAAACCGTGGATAAATTTTAAATTCCTAATTTTTTCAAAGATCTATAGTTAATTTTTTAGGGCTGGCAGCACTATTTCAAATAGCAAGTATCAATCCAAACAATGGGGAATGGGGATTCCTTCTCGCGCAACCTAGTCTCTTCGGGAAATCCCCGTTCTTAAAGAAAATTTCAGTCAATTTAGTCAATATTTCAATTTTTTTTTCCTACTGAACCAGAAAAATATAGTAGATTTTAAACTAAGATAAGTACTTAGAATAAACTCTAAAACAGTCATTTTAAACGATAACTGCCTTACAAATTTGAGATTTAGTAGTTGTGAAAAAAAACGTGTTCCTGAAAAAAAACATGTTTTTTTTCAAAGTTTTTTTTCATGTTTTTTTTCAAGCCAGAAAAAAACCGTTTTTTTACAACACTATGTCCAGCGTCAGTTGATCACGTTGTCAGAGTGTATGATTCACGCATCACGATTAAATATTATCGTCTAGGACAGACTACTATCTCGTTTGAAGACCCTCCATTTTGGCTTCGCGTAAGAACTATTGTTGGAACGAACATTCTTAAAGTTACTGACTCTGCCAACTGAAATTTTGATTCCTCTAGATTTAGATAGTTATGCCCTACAGTGCAATCAAGACAATCCTTATTTTTTTCTTTTTTACAATTTCATTCCTCCCAGGTGAAGCCGTGGACTTGTAGGGAACCATTCCAACATTCGCCTTGAGTGACTGAGAGAAAAACCGCGGAAAACCCCAGTCAGGATGGCCGTATGGGGTTTGACCCCCGTCCTCCCGATTGGCAGGTAGTAGTGCGAATCCGAACTGCTCGAGCCTCGGTGTAGACAATGTATTAAACCATCAGGGAAATATAACACCCTAACCTCTTCAAGCAACTGCGAACAGCTACGAAGAAGAAGAAGAGAAGAGATGCTAGTTGTCAAAAGATTTACACAAAGGTAAAGTGGTATATATTTTTTTAATAATCGGTGTAGCACCATTTTCCAAACATCAATGTAGCCATTTTTCAGATGTGTGCTAGGTTTCTGAATAGAACTAGTAAAGTGATTTACTTAGAAAACATTTGATGCAACACCCATACGGTCTGGTACTACAAATAAAGTTCAACGAACTTATATTATAATTTACCTTATGTTGTGGTGAAACGTGAATTGGATACCAAATAGTAAGAAAAACTAATCGCATCGTACCTTAAGTAACTCACTTCGTGGCTAACTGTGATATGATAACGTTATACACACCACACATCGTGGTATACGGTGACAGGATTACTTCTAGTTGAATAACTGTAAAAAATACACAGAAAAAAAATGCCAGCCCACACTACAAACTATTAATTCTTCTAAAGTGCAAGAATTCAGAATAAAATACTACTTTATGCTACTAATATGATAAAACTGTTTAAAGAAGTACCTGTAGATAACAATTTGTGATTGAGAAAAGTTTCCTGAGGTGTCATTTTCTCACTACAGGGTTAACATTGAATAAATATTAATTAATCTGTATGGTCATCTCAGTACTCATGTTAGAACAATTGCATTACAGATACCATAAAAATGAAATAATTTCAATTCATTTACTTTAAAATAACTTTTTTACTGTACTTTGTTTGAATGTAGTCCGAATTTCGAAGTTGAAGACAAACTCGAGTTCATGCTGGAACTAATTCTGATGAGTGAATGGTCGGCTGCTAGATTTGTTTCTGGAAATTATCGCAGAATGCAATCAGTGACGGATATGATAAAGGAGCTGGAACGGGAGGGATTCATTGCAAGACAGGAGGAGGATGAGGAAGGTCATGGGAGTGTACAGGGCATATACTGGCGATGTGGCATGGAAATATATTGCAATAGGTATGAAAAGTAGTGCATGGAAGGGAAAAGATGACCATGACCACAAGCTGGCACTCGATTTCAGGCACAAGGGTGTGGCAGATTCTCTTTTTTAGGTAAGGGTGTCAGGGATTGGAATGAGTTACCAAGAGAAATGATGAATAATTTACCGAAAACTTTGAAATAATTTAAAGATAAAGTTTGTAGAGGGCAAATGTAGGTGGGTGCAGGATAGGTGGAAGATGGGTGTGTAGGGAAATTGCCACCGGAGGCTGTGCTCCATTGCAATTAAATATTAATAATAATAACGTCTAATCCACTCCTGGTTGTAACAACTTTGACGTCGACGAGGTGTAAAGCCGCCACAAAGAAAAATGTTTGTAATCTATAAGTAACACGAAAACAAACCGACGTTTCTTTCTAATATAATCACACAAATGCAAAATTTTTAAGTCACTCGAATACAAATAAAAGGAAATAATTTTGTAATATTCGAAAGGAAAGATATCGCCAAATTGTCTAAAGCTAATAGGATAACCTACTCTTCCATAATACTTAATTACTGCCGAAAACTTTCCCCACAATATTACTGGAGCTGGGTACAAGGCACTTTCCCTTACACTCAATTTGTTAGGAAAGTTTGGGTTATCACTTAAAACTCTTATCTAATTTAACTTTGAAGATAGGAGTTAAAAATTTAAAGCAATTTCCAACCTTATCAATGTTTATGTGCTTAAAGAAAACTGGTGTTCATATAACAGCCCGTATAGCAAAAAATAAAAGACTGAACAATGAATAAGATCAGAAAATAGTTTTAATTAATTAATTCTTTAATTAATTGACGTTTACTCATAATGTTTATTTTATCCTTCTGAAAATTATAAATATAGCGTGACAACTTCAAGGAGCTATTCAAATTTCTGTTTTCGAATCTTCCCTGGGATAACAATAGAGTTTTGAAGCGTCTGTAGGCAAGTGTCAACCCACGTGATCAACGCAGATTTTAGACAATCAACTGAGGGCAGAAGTCCATGCCTGTTGAATAAAGCCACAGATTTGCGTATTGACAGTACTATATCTGGATGATTTTGTTGCAAAAGACGGCTTGTTTAAAATATCCGAGTGCTCTGTTAGAATTGCGAGGAATTTGCAATCAGCATCAACTACAATTTACAGATATGTGGCCCACTTCGTGGAAGTGAAAAAGGGGCGTGATTTCGATAGCGAATAAGAAACGAGTGTTTTCTTAGTGAAGAGTGGTGAAACATCGCTAACCATTAAGAGAAAGAAGTTTGTTATTAACAATTTAATGTTTATAATTTACTATTTTTCATCGCAAATCAAGGGCGTTAGCTGGTTCCGGAGTAATGTAAATTGCCGGATGTGCATTGAGGATTTTCTGGGACAGTTTTCCTTCTTGAAAGAAAACGTGGAGTCTGTTGTTATCCTTCATGGCAAGAGGTCTCGCTTACGTACCAGAATCGATGGCGAGAGTGCTCAAGAGTGGTTCTGGTGTGAACGTCTGAAGTGAAAGGTTCGCTTCCACTCTGGTACTTCCAATGCAATCGTCTGTGGTGAGAGGGATCACTCGTATACCAGTGATTCTCGTAAAAACTATTGTATGTGGAGAGTTCAAGAAGCTGTACCAAGATCGACAGTAAGATGTTGTGGTTGTATCCATTGCACCTAATTGTAATTCACCGGACTTCAACAATATGATAATCTAACTTGTTGTTGCTTTAGGGCGCGTCGACAGTGGATAATCTAACAAGGAATATTACTGTAAGACGAAATATTGCCCATAGCGTCCGGTTTCACCATCGTCATCTGATGCTTTGATTGCACTAACTTTACAAATATTTATAACCTGTGAAGAGAAAGTTAAATTGTTTCAATATTTTTTAAATATTTTCATTAAATAAATATTCATTTCCGTTTAGTTTCGAAGTTCTCAAAAAGTGAGATGAATTTGTCAAAAAAAAAATTAGGTTGAATTTATATGATAAGCTATCTGGTACACTCTGTCCTTTACTAAACTTTGATGCCATTTTGTAAAGGATAATTAGTTTCCTGTTTAATACTGGTAAAAACCCCATGACACCGAACTTATAACTATATTTATAACTATTATTAATTTGATGGAAGTTTTCAACAATCTTATCAACAACCTGGAACGTTTCAATTACTATATTCCAAAGAGACCCCATAAAAAAATTAAAAATATATTTTCATTTCCCATGGACAAAAACATACCTAAAAGTAAGTTTCACATTATTTTAATCAACGAATTTGTTTATGTGTGTGCTGTAGTGCGGTAATTATTAAAATAACATTACAAGTTTAAGAAATTTATTTTTCATCACAACATGCAACGAATGAGGTAGAGTGTAATCACCGTCAAGAACATTAGAAAATATTTTATTAGATGATGATGGCCCATATGGATTCAAACATCTCCGACCGGAAGGGTTTTGCTCGTAGATCTTGGAATTCAAATTCATTGTATTCGGCGCTGCCAAATCTGCAGGAATAAATGGCTTAGAACATCGTGTATTCTTGAACGTATGCTAAAATCAAGCTGTTTTATATATTCACAGTTACATTAAATTTATTGGACTCACTACTCATGTTTGATTATTTGGAGTTGATAATACGTCTCGACAGATCCAAAGAAAGGCACAAAAAATAATAAAGAAATACAATCTACAATAGATAATGATAAAACTATTTCACTCAACCGAGCTGCTTTGAGGCAGGTCAATATTGCTTTGGACTGCCATTCAGATTTTAAAAAAATCCATTTAGCTGTCACTCACTTTAGCCGTCGTCTGCAAGTAACAAGGAAACACCAATAGGTCTATTCTACGGGAGTGGCATCGACTTGTTTAATGTGTAATTAACAGGGCCATCAATACAAAAATATCACAATCATATTATCTTGAAAACATGTGACATTCTAATTGTTAACAATAGCAACCAAGATCTTGATTTTTTTACCACTCATAGTGTTGTATTTTTTTTTAATATTTTTTTGTTAGAAAAATATTTGTTTGTTTTGGTTTTTCTCCAAATGAGGGAGATAATACTAGTTGAAAATTACTTAGCATGTGTTTCATCTGTTGTTTTGCCACGCCGGCATTGTTCTTGTCTTTTTTTTCGATTTATGAATCAACATAAAATTCTTTGTGAATAGCAAAACAAATTCTAATATGAAACTATTTCTGTCATTATACATATTTCTCCTCAAACCGTTGTGTAATAATTTTACTTCAGCTCAATATTATAAAATCTCAAAACAGTCGATGAAAAGTTGGTTAAGGGAGCAGATTTCTCTTTGATATTTGTAGTCAGCAGAGACAAGTATATGGTTCCACCACTGAAGAGTATTACGAAAAAAGTTACGCTCAGCTTTTCCAGCTTCCTGTGGTAACACATAATACAACAAAATTAATATTTTCATTTCACAGTGTGTTGCGAAATTCATTAATATAAAGTAAATCTGTTTGCTTCAGACAAATAAGAATTTCAAATTACGTAGTTGTTTTAGAATACTGGGATTAACAACTACCACATTTGGGGGAGCAATTAGTAAACTGTCCTATAAATAGTGTGGTTTTACTGTAGCAGTTGAACCATGTAAAATGTTATAAAGAAGATAATTAGCATCAAGGGTTTTTTTTCACTACCTGAAGTAAAATACCAGTGAACGATAAGTCGTAGAAGGCAATTTGTTATTTTTGTTTCCAGAATTAGTATACTTTGGTTACTGCAAAGATGGAGCGTATTTGCTAAATTACGAGGGACTCATTTGGACAAATTAGCTGCAATAAAAAAATTAAAGCACAACCACCAAACAAGCAATTAATAGGAATTTCGATGGGAAAATTAGCTAAAATCAACTTAAGAAAGAACATTTTGCTCTCATACACAAACCCACAATATATACATGACTATTCAGTAATTTGTGTGCAGTTTTGTATATTGTTTCGGTTTACAAGTACCAGTATATATCATTTATTACAAATTTAATTAAAACCTTATATAGAAATCACACAGTTAACACCTGACAATACTGTAGAGAATTTAATTGCAAGGAAAGATAAAAAAATTTAACTGGTATTAAATGATACAGTGTAGAAAATCTTAAATGTAGCACCGTACGCTGTTAACAAAAATACATAATTAGTAGTAAACTGTTAAAATCCACTTCTACTCTTTTACATGGAAAAATGTTTACTGTGGATCATTAGTTACTTCACCACACTTGTGTATATGTGATGAGTGTCAAGTATATTTTCTTTTTCGTTTTGGGCATAACTATGAAAGTAGAGGGAAGATGGAATGCGGTAATTCATTTTCCGGTACAGAAACACACGAAGGGACCCGTAGGTTAAAGTAACAGTAATGTTCCCTCCACAGCGCCTCAGACTTGCAGATTTGTTGCGGCGCTCCAGGCACAGAAATTGAGCCTTACGGACCACGGTCAAGAAGTGGATAGAAACTTTGTACATATGATTATTACACTTGAACCGAATCATGTATACTAATTTGTTATTTCAGAATGGTTCACTATGTTTTAATCTGAGCCTCAGAAGACTTTAACTAATAAGATTTAAGAGGGTAAGACTAAACGATATATGCATACCACAAAGATTTCTCTGTTTGAAATTAGATCAATCTGATTCATAATGATTGGTGAAGTGATTTCAAGGACTGACGCGATGATTGATTGTGGTGAGGTAGGAGATTAACACAACGGGCACCAAGTGATAGAGAGAAGCATGTACGTATAGGTGAACGAGTCATTACGTGCGACACCTCGTTTAAAAATTCAATTCCCGGAAAAGAGTTTACCAATGTATGATGCTACAGAGAACTAATAATTTTGTAACACAAAAGCAAGAAGTGATATTTTAAACTATTGAAAAAGTTACTTTTAATTTTTTGTCTTGTAGTCACGTCTACGTTTTACAAAACCGTAGAACTCATAAAAATTGAAACATTAATACCACAAGACGTTTTGTTCCAACATGATGCGCCAAGTTTAGTGAAATGGACTTAGCTATACTGATTGATATTATTCCTAATAGTTTTACTTTTAGTTGCCTTCTTCGATGTAAACCAATATTCGTTTTATGTGGATAAAAGTCGTCGATATGTGAGAAAGGACATAAGCATTACAACTCAACACAATGCTCAAGCTGTTTTTATTTATAAATGAAATAGCTGATCAAGAAATGTTTCAGGACTCCTGTAGCAATTACGAACATAACACAGATGTTTATTTGCCTCTTATATTCGCAGAAACCACTTCATGTTTATGGGTATCTCAACAAACTGCAGTCGTTAAATGCTCATTCGTTATACTTCAAGCAGTGAGTAGTTGTGGGTAATGTGCGGTAAATTCATTTACTGCCTCTTATTGCGAGTATCAAGCAGTAGTTTAGAAGCTGTCCGCTAGATTATAGACCCATAATCCTTGAGTGGTGTACAAACCTACACACTAAGAGAGTTAGTTTTCTTGTCTTCCAGCCAGAACAACAGCAGTATACTCGACGATACATATCATGATGCTCTACGTTTTTGTTGTTTTGTTTTCAAATATATGGATCCTTAGGATGAATGGTTTTTTTAAAAACGTCAGTGATACTCCTGTTGGTTGTTTGCGTTACGGCTCGACGACGGTAGAGGATTGGCGGCATAGAACAGAAAGGAATTCTGTCGTGCCCTATTAAAGGAATCAATCCGCCATTAGAATGCAACGATTTCGGGACACCACTGATAACTTAAATACGAATAGCCGGAATGGCACCAGGTTCGCTGTGATATTCGTAATGGCTTGCTAGCTGTAGGAGTAGATTTACGAAACCATTAGTACATACGAGACATAAATATGCGGACGCTGTTAAATTGATTCCGCCATTCTCCCTCAAACCAGATATTAAAACTCCAAGTTCATTTGCTGCCGTTATTATCTCTTTGTTGTAAGGAAGAATTCAATTTTCATACTTAGTTCTTGGCATTAAGAACCTCTTTTCTGTATTACTTTAAAATTTAACACTAGAAAGAAATTTTTGTAATTACCTTGGAGTTTATGGTATATGAAAAGATAATATAAGATTATAGCCGTCCGATAATTTCGGACCACCCCATGTAGCTGTAAGCTTTGAAAGATCACCCCTCATCCGACGTCGGGCTACTCAGAGAGCGTGTGTATACCTGCTTCGGTTGCGAGTTTACGACAACTTTGTCTATTATGGAACACTGAACTCCTTTTTATTTCAGGCTCATGTCTCATTAGTAGTCTTTTGAGTAATATTTCACTTGTGTATCCATACTGTTTTTCAGCAGCCTGTGAGCATTCGAGCAAATGATGCCGACATCTGCGAATATTTCGACGTACAGGGCTTCTGAGTGTGCGTTGTTAATACATCCATCTCTACTAAAGCATGCTCTGTTAAGTGATTCATCTCTCTTGACAGAAAATTAAATTACACGTATAAAATAGTTAGGTTAATTTAAGGCACTGTAGACCGTAATAATTGACCGGGATATGTTTAAGATTTTTGTAATTTTGGAAATTTCATTTGTGTTTTTATCGTTCTGTAGTCATTTAACCAATGTAATTCCATTTACTTTTAAATAACTCTGCTGAAATAAAAAAAAAAAAATCGCTAGTTTGCGAATTCTTGGTTAGTCACAAGTTGGCGTCAAATATTAATCGTTTTCAGTAAACGATAGCTGTTATAAGAGTTTCAGTGTTTATTTTATTTATTTGTCTGATTACGTTATTTTTGTTGCTTTTGCTCATTCCCGATCAAATTAAACTATGCAGAAATTTTTATTCGTATTACATGAATGTTCAGTAGTGGATACATTACTTTGATAGCCAGTCGACGGACAATGAATTAGATGTTCATTGCTTTCGAACACACACAAAATTTAGGTATCTCTGTAAACCAATGTGTTAGAGGAATTTTGAGTAGATTTGGGAATGTGATAGGTAGGCAAATTCGTCTTTGGTTTTCTGTGTATCAAATGAGACAACACACACGTTTAGTACAGAATTCAGTTGTGAAATACTGCGTCGGTTTAAAGGCTTATGATATGGCTTAGAACTGAAGGCCATTCTATGCTCTGCATTAGATGAGTTCTGTGAACTCTGTGAGCATTCACCTGTTTGAAAACTTGACGCTCCCGTGTTTTACAGGAGCCCTGCAGCTATGAGGTGTCGGATCAAAGGGCGTATTATTTCAACCACCGCTATAAAACTCTGACACTACGTTAACGCGTTGGAAGTAATTTCTTAAAACTCTTGTCAAAAGAGCGCTGCTAATCACTAGAGTGTAAAATTACACAACGCCACATATGCGGGAACCAGAGATTTGTGTGGGACAAACAGCCTCAGTTTTGAATGTCAGAGATGAATTTTAACTTAGTCAAGCATAGCTTATTTTAGTCGGCTATCAGGGTAGAAAATGAATCTGTGTGAAGTTATAATTCTTAATTGGTTTTTTTCAAACAGGTGATATTCTTTTGTGACTTCACAGCTATTATTTGAACGCTTTCTTAGATGAAGTAAACATTTAATCTGTATTTTATAACAGACTGTCGAATTTAAAGCTTAAGCTCCCCAGTATATTTCCATCAATTTTTTACCCATTAAGTTTTCTATAGTGTGAAACTACACATATTCCATTTCCAACGAATCACTTCTACGAAATTATTGCACAAAACAAACAGACACTTACAAGGTTACCTATGTACTTTGGCCTCACTTAATCCAATGGGAATTGAATTTGAGATGAACCTAGCTGACAATTTAAGAATACTAGTAAAACCTCATATTTCAAGTATTACATTAATTGAATTTAGGCGTAAATGAAAGGTCTAAAACGCAAGGCTTATAAGCAAATTTAAATATAATTCACAGTCATTAACTGCGTGATCATGTTTACTAATGAACCTACCTATATTTACTTGAGTGTACTTTAGAATAAAAATAATTAAAAAATAAATACGTAGTCATAAAAATTAATAGAAAAAAATTAGTGGATTTTTTTATTCAGTTTTATTCAGTTCTGCTTCTACAAGGATCAAAATAATATGGTCTTATAACAAATATATAAAATAGTTCTGACTTATTCCTTCACACGCATTTAGCAAAAGGATACATAAAGAGAAATATTAATTTTTTGTTTATTTCAGACTCTATGAAAATACGCCTAAACGCGTCAAAATGAATCATTTCCTGATTATAAACACTAAAAAATAATATAATTTTGGAATCTAACTGTACAAAACTTTAATGTTTACCGAGTGAGAGTTTGTGAGAAGCTGTTAAGAAAGTACTGAATGACAACATCTCTTCGCTTAGCGTTAAAGGTATATGAGCTATATTACAGGAATCTGTTACAATGTTAATAACAATATTCTTCATGAGAAAATGGCCTTATCATAACACTTTCAATTCTACCGTGTCATATTTAACTCCAAATTATTGCTGTGGAAATGGTTTAACGCGAGGGGTTAATGCCATGGATTAGTGGAAGTCTATCCAGTGTATGTTGCACCTTAAAGCGAAAATTAGCAAAAATATTTTCTTTTCGCTGTTAGAATAGACCTAAGAGTGAATACTGGAATAACTTAGGACTCTTCTTCTCCATACTTCGGACTTGTGTAATTTAGCTGACTCTCCATCCAAAAGTTATCTAAAAAGTTTCTACTTTAACTAATCTGTAGTGAGGGTTTTCTGTCATCACCTTCTGAAAAAACAATCCTGGCATTCTCGTGCTGTGGTTTCAAGAGACCATACAATATCAAAATCCGGAATGCCCATTGCCAAGTGTTAACCCTCCTCCCATCAATCTTGGCAAAATTATTTCACTGCAGCGTTTCAATTATCAACCTACATATTTACGTACACGACTTCTTAACACAAGCTTCACATTATAGATGATCAGAAATAAAACAAACGTAGGGAAATACTTTCAGTTTAATAATTTTAAATATATTGTAATCGATGAAATAGCCTTAAGAATTAAATCATCGCTTGTCATAATTTGCAAGTCGTAACAAAACAGCGTACTAACCAGCACAGTATCATGGTACCGCATGAAGCATGGATGATATTTCCTGTTTGTCTTGTGCTATCCTCGACCATATTAACTGGTTATGAGAGCAGTTATCAGTACATAATCTGCAGACTGCGAGTTGAATGATCGCAAATACTAAAATCCAACCTTTCACAAAAAGAGTACAGTTGCGAAATCGGAGTGATGTGCGAATCAGAAAAATGAAAATATTACCATCCATCCCGTTCCCTGTATATCACTACGCCTATCTTACGTACCACTTCGTGTACATGTTAATGGCTGGAGGACTTGCACAGGGAATTAACGTATATTCTGTTACTTAATAGGAATCCTTCGTACAGTAAGTATATGGAACTTTTGCTTAGCGACTGGGTCATTCCGTTTAATGCTCGCATGATCTTCCATAACAAAGCGGGTACATCTATTTTAACCTTGGTAGTTTATATTTTTTCCATTGTTTGTAACCATCCCTTATTATTATCGTTTCTAAGGGTTTCTTCCTATTAATGATCCTAATACTTTGTAGATTTTTGTTTGTTTCAGTGTTCTTTTCGCAGCATGCATCTAGGTTAGTTGAAATGAAGAAATTTTTGATAGGTTATTTACTTTAGGATAATTTCAACTCAAGTTGATAAAAACCATGATTGTCGTTGAGATTGTTTTAAATATTTATTAATTGTTTTGTGCGTACTGTTTGCTAACAAACAACGGCTGTTTTTCTTCCGAGTTGTCCACAAGCAACGAGTAAAGGATGTTTTAAGTGCAGTTATTATATTAATTTCCTTAGAGCATGGTCAATGTAAACACAGCAAAAAAAAACGATTGCTATACTCTCTTTATGCTGGCCATTTAACTGCTGCACATTTGATATTACTGCCTATCCGTTTTACAATTATTATATTATCGAAATGTAAATTCCATCACGTCATAAGGGTATTTCAGTCTCTTTCTATTGTCAAGTTATTGTCAAGTTTGTGTGAGTTCTGCTAATTGTACGAGAGTATTAAGCTTAAGATATATTTCCCATAAGACACTTGAGGTTGTAGGTATTATGCACATACAATGAACACTGAGAAATATCATGTAAGAAAGTCCCACATATTTTTTTGTGTTACGATTGTTTTAAATTTAAATTATATTACACCACAAATACAAAAACAATGTTACGAGAAGACAAACACCACTTGGCTCTCAATTCACGTTGAGGCAAAATTTCTTCCACAGTGCACAGTGACTTTTTTTTTAATTTCTGGGAAATCTATGGCTCTCCGTTAGCTTGGTTTTATTTACTTTTACCATCAAATTAAATTTTTTATTGAAAGGATAAGAGAAGCGACAAAAATCGTCATGTAGTAACACCGTAAACAATGATTCAGTTATTTATAAGGGCGCCACTTGTTCCAAAGAGTGTTGAATGTGTTAAAAAAAAAAGGAAAGAAAGAAAGAAGTAATCGAGGAAAGACAAATGTTATTAAATGAGAGTGAAAACGTTTTCAAGTAACCTTTTTGTAAATTGTGTTTTTATTAAATGAGAGCGAAGACGTTTTCAAGTAATCTTTTTGTAAATTATGTTTGTAAGGAAGTTTCGTTCATAAAATGAGAGTGCTTCAAATATTTTTATGGCAAATACCGCCCAAAGCGTCACTTGTGGATTCAAAAACTTAGAGATTTATTGTAATAAATTAATTATAAAAATTCATATTTGATTTTTTAATGAAAATTATCTGGCATAAAAATACTGTTTAGGGATTTTAGTTGATAACAATACTACTTGTATTAAGTGTTTCGTTTAAATTCATATCTTTCATTGGGATCACAGAAACATTTTTTCAATGTTAGTTGATAGAGAACGTAATTTTCAGGGAATAGAAATTTTCATCTCCAAGTATTTTTATTCAATATGAAATATTTTTAACCTAAATTATAACGTGTCAGTTAAATAAAATTACCAAAACTACATAAAAGGTAAATAAAATCGTTGCAGTTTTATGGAATCGAAACCTAACTACCTGTGTTGATACCCAAGCCTCTTATTAATAAAAAAATATCGTTAAAGCTATATTTAATTAGCGAAGCCATAAACCATATGAAATTGTCACCGAGAGTAGTGGGTGAGTGGTTAACGCTCTGGCCTTGCATTCGGGAGGTTTATATCTCCGTCCGGGCATCCAGATTTGGGTTTTCCATTGTTACGTTTCGGGTTTTATAGACTCATGTTATCATTGCCAAATTTCAAGTTTTAGGAATTAGTAACAGAATACTGAGAAAACATAGAAAGAAATTTTTGAGAAATAGTGTCAGTTATTATCAGTTGTGAGTTCATTTCCTCTTCTATTTTATTCAGGTTCTTAGTATTCTTCAGCTAACTCTGTTGTTAATGCGGAATATTTAGCGTCTATTTTGAACATGAAATCTGTTTTATTTATTATTATGCTACAGTTTATAGTAACGATTCTTCCACTAGTAATATTTTTTAAAGTATTTTTATGAACTTTATGCTTCTGTCAACACGTTATTTTTGGAATACTGTTTTTCAATTTTTATCATATTCTATTTTTACTATAAATTTATACCAGCTTGCTCTCTCCTCAATGTATTTTATGTCACTTCATGTTACGATACTTATAATGATATTTCTTGAAGAGTCCAGTTTGTGAATGCAATATTTTACTCAGAACGAAGTAATCGTTCAGAAATTTCGGAGGATAATAATTTCTGTGTAATACTTCCTTGTCTTCTTACAAAAGTTCGGAAAAACATCTGCAACCATGTGTCGTTTCCCATTTCTGATTTATTAAGCTCGCAACACCGTTCGTGGTCCCAAGAAAAACAGGATTTCATTGCATGCATTCATATTATCACCGGAAAAATAATGCTACTTATGAAAGCTCTACTGTATAGAAGTATATCTTCTTCAATTTTGCGTCCCCTTTTAAACATCGTTCTTTACTCTTAACCTTATCTGCGTGACATATAAATCACCTCAGTGAGGACAAAGTTACCAAATATTAAGATCCCAGGAAGAAATCGGCCAACCAATTGTTTACTGTAATAAGTTTTACCTTATGTCCATTTAAACTCTAAAGCTGGTGTCTCTCCTTATTTAAAAACTGTAGTGTGATTAAATAATTCATTAAATGGCAGGTACAAATAAAAGTAAATTCGTATGTTCTTGCAACCTGGTGACAGAGTTTGGATATGACGCGCATTCCGCCTTTGTCGTGGCTGGACTTACAATTCAAAGTGGAATCCGAACCACTGAAATAACAGGTGATATTGCCTGTCCATATTAGTCTGGACAAAGGTATGGCAATTAGTCAAAGAATACTTGAGAGGGTATGGCAATTAGTCAAAGGATACTTAAGAGTCGTCGTGACTGCGTATTTCCTTCGTTAACTTCAGCTGCAAGCATCGTAACCTGACATGGTAAGCATTAATAGTTACAGGCGACTGTTAGCAAACAGTAATATTAATATCCACACTGTTTCACAAGATGCTATACGTACGACGCGCTGGAAGCGAACTACGTCAAATATATCAATGCATTATTCATGCCTAACTGTCTCTTGACAGATAATCGGTAGCAACTGGTTTCTTCTGTGACCCTCGTGACGGCAAAGAACTGCTGCCCGGCCTTCGTGAGATGTGTCAATGACATTTCAGGGAAGTAGACATCAAGGTTATCTTATCAGCTTAGAAAAAGAAGTTAAAGCTCAGTGAAAATATTATACAAGTAATCTGTTGTAATTGGCGGTCACTATACTGGAGAAACGCCTGGCCACACTCACCGTGTCATAGCATCACTTCGTTCCACGATTGGCGGAAGGATATAATCATTTTGATCCCCTAGATCGGAAAGTTTAAACTCGCTTCATACTCCAACTTAGTTACTAATTTTCCTAGTTGAAGGAGAACGATTAATAGGTTCTCCGCTAATCGGAAGATCAAACTTAGCTCTAATCTCTGGCACGGATACATGTGTCCTATACTCGGTGATGGTAAGTTAAGGTTCACCACTGGTACAACAGTTTACTGTTTGGCAAGGAACTAGCATAATCGACGTAACTGTGCGTTGGATATTATTGATAGCAGTGTGCGCTTCGCGTTTCTCGAATACGCCCAGCAACAACTCGCACGCTAATGTTTAACTCTCCTAGCTTAACACTTAATGAGCAATTTATTCAGTCAATACTCTACAACTGTTACATGTAGTTTTTTCTTTAGAATTGTGAGATTTTCAGTAAAATCATCTCATATAATTGTTTTCATGACGGTAAAAAGTGAATTTGGTTTTTTTTAAAGGAAATAATATCTATTTTAATCTCAAATTATAATCAATAAACAATAACATGACAAAATAAACTCCCATACTGACCTATCGAAGGGCTTGATTTGTCAAAATCATTCTAATCTGCCTTCCCCTCAACTTAACTGGCTGATTCATATGTGCAACAAACTGATTTTCATTAGTGGGACGTGCAAAAATTCACTTTTCATTTTCTAAATTTTGTAATTAATATTTTTGTATGAAATTTAGTTTGGCGCAGTTGATGTAGCTGTTTTATTTCAACGTTAGAATATGTTTTATTCTATTTTTATATTCTTTATTTATTGTTGGTCGTAGCGGTATTGGTTACTGACACAATTGCAGTGACCCTGTCAGCTGATCGACAAGAGCGGACAGGGTAAGCTTCTATTTTAGCCGTGGATAAGGGTCGACAGAAGAAATCGACTATAGTTCTGATATGAATATTCATCATAGGGCCCTACTACAACACCTGACAGGTTATATGGCTCAGTACAGTAAGATATTACTAGACGACCCGTGCGAAAATTTCGCTAATAAAATACAATCGGTTACTTATAATGAAAAGCTAGAAACCGCACTTTGTAGCAAATATTTATATGTTTAGTGCAATAGGTGCGCATCAAAACATATTACGAAACAGTTAGGAAAATTTAAATCACACTGCATGTATAACAAACTATCACTGACCCTAACAGAATACAACCAACATGAACAAAATACACTAACATCTCTGTGATATGTGCTGTTGTGCGAATAAAATGTTTACACTGGAATGGTATATCAAATCAAAAATGTTTCCGTAACAGAAAAAAAATATCCGAAAAGCTTCTTATTGTATAAAAAACAGTTTATTGATATCTCAGAGATACTGCTGCTACAATCTGAGGCCTTGGATCTAAACTGTTTGATACACTTTAAGCATCAAATTCCAAAAAATTCTTTCTTAATTTACGATTTTACCTAATTTTATCTAATCTCTACAATATGTCATTTATCTGTTTCAGTTAGGTATCGAAGGAGCTGAAAGGCTAGTAATAATAATAAAACATATTGTAGAAATAATATTGATACTGTTGCCCTTTAAGGGTCAAATTAAAAAAAAAATCCTGTTATAAAATATGGTGTGACCAAAACCGGACACCTTCTCTTTTAAAATGATACCTCATTTACCGATTTCGGTTAGGCATCATGCAACGTAAATAATGAAATAAAATCCCTGTATGTAAAGAAAGACAATCTAAACAATATCTTGTACCAAAACGCATTTAGAACTGGCCAAATCATTGAACAACACTGCAATTCTTGCATATTTAATAGAAAAATCAGAAAATTTTACAGCTCAGACACTAAATGAAACAAAACAAAATCATAATAAAGAACTAAATCAGTTAATAAACAGACAAAAACACAGTGAAACAAACACTAATAAAGGAAATACAGCACATAGATCTCATCCTTTCCACCCAAACTCATAAACCTATCACAAACAACAATCAACCAAAAAGAAAAAGAAATTTTAGGAGAAAGGGCTCAAACACAACACATACAACACTTCAATAGAAAAATTTGTTTAGAAAACCTGTAGTTCAAGGCGAATACATCCTGCCTCAAGAACAAAAACTGAAAGCATATCAAATATAGGTTTAACAAGGGAACTGATTGCTAATGAATTAAAACAGATCACCTCCAAAAGTAGTAAAAACAGCAATATAAACAGAGGGACAAAAGCACTCAAAGCTATAAAAGAAAAACTTAATGCTCAAAACACAATAATTACAAAATCTGACAAGAGCAATGCAGTTTTCTTAATGGACAAAACAGAATACATCAGCAAAATAGAGGAATTCATACAAAAAAATAATATCACATAACTAAAATCAGACCCAACAAACCTGAATATCAGGCAGAACTAAAGAAATCATTGAAAAATACAAATTTCACTCTCACAGAACAACACATCACACAGACAAACCCTACTGCTCCAACACTGAGAAGTCAACCAAAATTGCACAAGCCACAAAGTCCAGTAAAGACCCATAATTAATTTTAGAAAATCCCCAACATATCTCTTAGCTAAACACACAAACACCCTTCTTAACCAATACTACACATTACAGTAAAACAGAAGTATAAAGAACTCAATAGAACTCATCCAGAACACAAAAGTACACACTCATCCCAGACACAGCAACAATAGTATCATTTGATATCGAAAGCATGGATAGTAATATCCCAATAAAAGAAACAACTGAATTAATTCAGTCAAATCTTAAAAAATACAAAGCATTACACAACAGCCACATAGATGTAATCAAAAGCATACTTCATTTACTAACTTCTCAAAATTATTTCAGTTTCAATAACAAATACTACCTGCAACATGAAGGTCTTCCTAAGGGATAACCTATTTCAGGAAATTTGGCCATCATTTTCATAGACCATATAGAAAATGAGATATGGATAAACCTGTTACAACAAAAAGGATACAATATTATCTATTGGTGGAGATTTTTTGATGATGTAATATGCATCATCAATGAAAAAGAAGACCGCATAACTGAACTGCACCAAGACATAAACAATATACACAAAAACATCACCTTCACAATAGAAAAGGGAAACCATGGAAAATTGAATTTCTTAGATCTCACCATAACAAAAGATGCAAACACACACTCTTTTCAGATATACAGGAAACCTACAGCAACAGATCAAATAATACACTCCACATCAAACCACCCACAATACCACAAACAAGCTGCAATATGGTTCATGCTAAAAAGATTAAACTGAACACCACTAACAAAGAAAAACTACCAAACAGAACTCAACACAGTAAAGGAAATTGCAACAAAAAATTGATATAAATCACAGACAGTTGACACAATAAGCAGAAAAATCACAAGCAAAATTGGGACATAAAAGACAATAACCAACACAACCAAACTTCAGCCACCCAGTACCCAACAGACAAGGACGCCCACAACACAGACAAATCAAAACAACTCAAAAACCACAAAAAACACCGAAAATAGAAGTAAATGGTATTCAATGACATATTCCAACAAATACACCAACAGAATCACAAACATTTTTTTAAAAAAACAAGGCATAAACATTGCTCTACGAACAGACAACTCTGTTCAAAAACAATTAAATACCACTTAGACTGAGACAAATATCAAAACTCAGGCATATATCAACTGACATGTCACAATTGTGATGCAATAAACATAGTACAGACAAGAAGACATTTTAAAACTAGATACAAAGATCACATGAGGGCACTTAAGTACAGCAAGCACTCCACATTCACTGAACATCTAATATAAAATGATCACTTACCAACAGACATTAACAAAGACATGCAAATACTCACATTCAACAATTACAGACACAATACCCTCACTCTACAAGAAAACTACCACATACAAAAAGCAATAAAAAATGGTAAGCAGGTGCTGAATGACCACATAAACTTAACACACCAAACACTGTTCAAACTGGTAAACATACAATAACCCTACAGTAAAGAAATAAACCTAACAGATACATGCACTCACACATTTACATAAAATTAGAAATAAAATCTCCCATGCAATTTCAAAACTGGCGCCGTCAGCGCACCACCACCTTTGACAGTAAGAGGATAAGATGGCCACCGAAAACAAGCGAATTGTAGAAGACGCAATATTTATATCCTGTACAAAGACAAATGGCTGTAATGGAAACATGCTTTGGAGAGAAAGCAAAGATGTTTGGCTACTATCCTGAAATCCACTAATGTAAATAGTAATTGTAAATAATAAGAAAATGTATCAATTTATAATTAGGTCAAATAAGTTTTGTGAACCCAATGTAAATTTTGAAATAGATTCGTCGCTGATTATGCCTCGATGAGAGGCGAAACGCGTACGGCATTAAACCTACAAATACAGGTGCATTGGCGTCATTTTATCATATAATTATTTTTTTAAAAAAGTTATGGAAATGATGATATTTTTGCTCCTTAAGGGTTGAATTTAAAGAAAGCTCTTTCTTAAAATATGATGTGTCCAAAGCGGAAACTATAATATTTTAAACGATACCCCGTTTTCGGTTCGATATCAATGGAGATAAATAGCTCGTGACGGAAAATTGCGTTGTAGAAATATTAATACTTTTGCCCTTTTAGGGTCGAATATTGAAAAATTCCATTCTTAAAATATGGTGTAAGCAACCGAAGACCTTACGAAGACCGCAAGCTTTAAAATGATACCTCGTTTATCAATTTTTTTTATTAATTATCAAGAGAGATAAATGACTCGAGACACAAAAACAGCTTTTTAGAATTATTGATATTTTTGCCCTTTAAGAGTTAAATTCAGAAAATTCCATTCTTGAAACATGATTTGACCATAGTGGAGACCTTAATCTTTAGAATGATACCTCATTTATCTATCTTGGTTTTATATTAATGTAGATAAATGGCTCGTGACACAAAAATGCGTTTCAGGACCATTGACACTTTTTCCCTTTAAGAGTTCAATTAAAAAAAAAAAAATTCTTAGTATAAGATGTCACCAAATCTGAGACACTAATCTTCATAATCCTACTTCATTTATCGATTTCGGTTATATACCGAAGAAGATAAATGGCTAGGGGCACAAAAAAGCATTTAATAAATATTAACATTTTTGCCCTTTAAGGGTCTAACTAAGAAAAATTCCTTTCTTAAAATATAATGTTACCACGGTGGAGACATAAATATTTAATATGATACCTCATTTATCTATATAGGTTAGATAGGAAGGAAGATAAATGGCTCGTGACACAAAAATTCGTTGAAGAACCATTGATACTTTTGCCCTTTAAGGGCCGAATTTTGAAAAATTCCTGTCTTGATATATGATGTCACCAAAGCTGTGACACTAATCTTCATAATTCTACTTCATTTATCGATTTTGGTTATATATCGAAAAAGATAAATGGCTCGAGACACAAAAAACGCAGTTTAGAAATATTGACATTTTTGCCCTTTAATGGTGGAATTACGAAAAATACCTTTCTTAAAATATAATGTTACCACGACGGAGACCTTAGTCTTTAATATGATACGTCATTTATCTACTGTATATCGGTTAGATATGAAGGGAGCTAAATGGCACGTTGCACAAAAACGCGTTGCAGAAATATTGAAACTTTTGCCCTTTAAGGGCCGATTTCTGAAAAAATTCTTTTTTAAAATATGATGTAACCAAGGTTGTGACCATAAACTTTAATATGACACCTCATTCATTGATTTCGGTTAGGTATCAAGGGAAATAAATAGCTGGTGACAGAAAAATGCTTTGTTAAAATATTAATACTTTTGCCCTCTAAGGTTAAAATTTTTAAAAATTTCTTTCTTAAAATATGGTAACGGAACCGAAGACTTTACGAAGACCTCAATCTTTTAAATGATATCTCGTTTATAAATTTTGTTTAATTGTCAAGGGTGATAAGTTGCTCGAGAACAAAAATCGTATTTTGGAAAAATTGTCATTTTTACCATTTAAGGTTCAAATTAAGAAAAATTCCTTTCTTAAAATATAATGTTACCACGGCGGAAACCTTATTCTTTAATATGAGATCTCATTTATCTATATTGGTTAGATATCAAGGGAGAGAAATAGCTCGTAACAAAAAAAAAAAAAAAAAAAAAAAAAAAAAAAAAAAAAAAAAAAAATAATGCATTGGTGAACAATTTATACTTTTCCCTTTCATTGTTGAATTCCAAAAAAATCTTTCCTAAAGTATGATGTCACCAAAGCTGAGTCAATATTCCTCATAATCTTACTTGATCTATCGATTTTGGATAGATATCCAGGGAGATAAGTGGCTCGAGACACAAAATACGCATTTTAGAAAAATTGACATTTTTGCCCTTTAAGGGTCAAATTCCGTACACTTCATTTCTTAAAATATGATGTGATCAAAGTGGAGACCATAAGCTTTAAAATGACACCTCATTCATTGATTTTGGTCAAGTATGGAGGAAGATACAGGCTTGTGACAAAAATTTCCTTATAGAAATAATATATATGATTATAGGAATGGAGGTTAAATTACTGTAAACGGCAGTTACATAATTACACATTTATTTTCATACGCGATGACTGGATATACGTGAATATTTACAGTGTTTAATTGGCTTTGGAACAAAATGCTCATAGGTCTAACTGCATCATTAGAGATTTGGCCAAGGACTGGGCGAGAATGTAACTGATGAGTGCCTCACAGCCAAAATTAAATTGAATATTGATAATATCTCTACAAGACTATTACCACTCTACCAAACGATTGACCCTCTGACTGTTCACTCCCAGCTATCACAGTAGAGCCCTTAGTATTAGACGTCCGGCATCATCTTCTCGTCTGCGACCGCCGCCTCGGCAGCGCCGACGCCTCCAGGCACCAGCGTCGGCGTGGTACGTTGAAGACTTCTGGAGAAAGACAGACAGCTGCCTCCCCCCCCCCCTCCAGAGTTTAAATAGAATAGCCCCTTCCTATTTCACTGTGTGGAGAGGGCATTACTCCTCGCTAACCTGCTGTGCAGTAATTACTGGCTCTTGGTAACTGGTGATTTAGGACTTAGTGATCAGCGTGTTACTTCTCCTGGTCGTAACACTCTGTTATTGCTTAACATTTCATGCTCGCATTTCCTTGATAGCGACTTGAAAATTACTAAGATTTTTTGGCAAGTGATCGACCTCGATCACAACAGAACTGTCTTTTTTTTTTGCTCAAGGCTTTACGCCTTGTCGACGTCGAGGTCATCAGAGGCGGTAAAGGACAGGGACCAAGGAAAGTGAAGGAATTCGGCGAGGGCCTTTTAAAGGAATTATCCTGGCATTAGCCTGGAATGATTTAGGGAAACCATGGAAAACCCAAATCTTGATGGTCGGACGGGAATTCGAAGCCACATCCTCCCGAATGAGAGACTAGAATGTTAATCGTTCACCCACCATGCTCGGTGACGGAACTGCATACAGATTCTGGTATGGGAATTTTCCATACCTATTTCCAGAATATAGCCGTGGTATTTCACTCAAACAGCTTCGAGATATATTGTTTTCGTCAGCTTATCTAAGAAATTTTGTTTGTATTCTGAACCACGTTGCGTAATTGCATAATAATCCTGTAGTCAAATTCTGAAATCATTACTTTGAAAAAACATTATTTTTTTTAGAACGATACGTCAATTACAGAAAAAGAGTACCTGTCTATTGTATTAGCGAGACACACAAATATTATCTTCTGTGAGGAGATAAAAATTCGATTGAATTATTAACACAGAAGACAAATATGATAGGTCAGAGTTGTGCAACATTGGTAACATTTGTCTTTCCTTACAATATGCTACAACTGAATGGTGACTTTGAAATACTGAAAGATAAAAACACTACCCTACATTCTAAATTTAAAAAATTAAAAACTGAACTGCGTGAATTAGCTAAAAAATCCGCCCCTCCCCCCATAAAGTAAGAAAGTGAGGCGTTAATTAAGTACAGAAGGAGAAAGTTATAAACGCATGTAAAGCAATATAGATTCATACCTATCTGAACATGGAGCCGAGAAACGCGAAAGAAAAAGGTATTGATTGAATTTACACAATAAAAGCTTTGGAATCATAGGGAACTGATTAGTATCATTTAAAGCTCATTAATTTGTCACATGAGCAAACTGGTAGAAGCATGAAAAGCACCGAGTGCTAAAAAAAAAAAACAACTACAACAACTTTTGTTTCCTTTTTAGGAAATATTTTCCACGCATAACCAAGGCGAAATAAGCGATTTCGATGTGGGGCAGTAAATCTCTGATGGAATAATAGCTAATAATTGTTGTGGTACGGCAACCAACTACTAAATGTGAGGATCCATTTACCTTTCATTTCCATTTGGAATCAGAAACAGAATCAATGCAAAGGATTTTCTGTAGAATTTTCATTATTATTATTAAATTAGAAACGTAGTGGTGACACAGAGCACTCAGGACTGATAACAGGAGATCATTTGGTAAATAAATGTAGTACTGAGGAAACTTTTTATCCGGAGTTGAAAAATTATTCTTGAAGACATTTTGAAAACAATAAACAAATTGAAAATTCACTATGGATAATGTCAGACCATATTTTCCGAGTAGATGGCACAGTCAGCGGGATTACGGTCTAGTAATTTAACCATCAAATGACGGAAAAATTTCACATACCTTACACGTATACTGCAAGCGGCACTTACAGCTAAGTAACTACTCTGTGTGTGAATATTGGAGAAGTTATTGAGCACTCTTCGAATGATAGATTCTGGGAATTTTAGACCGTATAGTAATCACAAGGAAGAGAATAGGACGCTGCTGCAATCATTCCCAAAAAATGATAGATCAGTGAACACGAATATTGTTCCTAATGGGCAAGGAACGAATCATTTTCAGCTAAACGATCAAAGTTCAAATCACCACTCCCTATTATAAGGGAAGGTATCTTTGTCAATGAACTAACAAAATAGGAAAAACAGTGGAGATGCAAAAAATACCATATAAACGCGACGAAAGAAAGAATGCAAAACTGTGACATTGGACATCGATGAATGGACAGTTGTATTCAGAGTAAAAACATATACAAGGTGAGATAGTGAGCATAGACCGACTCTACGTCCGTCCTCCGAGAATCATAAGGAGATAAACTTTGTTAGAATTAAGATTTTCTTTTCAGGATGTTTGATAGGAAAACGGTGAAAACTAATAGTTTTCATCATTAAACGTATTTTCGCAATCTTGTAGTGAAGTGATAACCATAATTAAAAAATTATAGTGATGCAACACAAACACTTGTACAGGTGCTACTTGATGATCCTCTCTGGCCCTCGGTTCAAAGTGGAGGGCCCAGTTACTACATGGACTAAGAACGTGAACCTGTTAAACTGATATGAATTATAACTACTGAAGAAATACTTCAACTGAAATAAGTGTAGCATGGCCACCTGTCTTCATTCAGCTTCAAGAGCATCGACAATCAAAGTTCGATAAATGCGATATATGCGGTGCCACGGCCTTGTAGTGTGTCGATACGATTATTTGAATCAATACTCTTGAGGAGATAAATGTAGTGATGGATTGGAGGACTTGGTACCTTACTTTGTAAGATTGGAGATTGGTAAGACTGGATGTTTGAAGAAGCATAGCTGTCAGTACAACACAATGAAGTTAACAGATTGATGAGACTTCAAAATGCTGCTTCCGTAGACTAATGGAATGTAATAACGAATGCTAGCGTCAATGCCTCCAAATGTATATTGAGCATTTAATCGAGAAATGGACTGTAGCGGTAATCTCATTACCACTAGGAAAAGCGACAGACGTAATTCACACGGTTCAAGTTAAATTACTCAACACCACTTACGTCCGGAATCAACTCTGTTTCACACAATCGAATACAGGCAAAAGAGAAAACTTTGGAACCGTTGAAAGTTAAGAGGGTATTTCTCTAACCGTTATTTCGGGTCTGATACAATTGAGTATCATTTTAAAGAGTTGGAAATCATTCTGAAGATTATGTAAGGTGTAATGGATTACGCTGCTACACGACAAGGCAATATTTGCGCCAAGGATATAATTATAGTCGTTTCGATAGTTAACATTTTTAAAGCCCAAGTAGGTTAGAGTGAAACACTGCGAGTATTCAACACAAAAATGATCTTGTGTAATTATTTGTTGTTTAAATTTATGAAACAGTTTTATTATTCTTTAAAAGTACGATCACGGAATTCGAAACTAACTGACGTCGACTTTTGAAAGTATTTCAGAAAATTTGAATAATAGGGACACAGTTTAAGAATGAGAGTCTTGAATATCATCAGCTGGATCAATTTTTAAGGATGTTTTGTAATTAATGTATTTTTATTTAGTAAGTTAACAACATTATATGGTTTACTTTCTGGTTTTCCGTTGTCAAGGTTCTAGAATGTATTTCTGGAGTGTTCCATCTGGTTTTATTTGCTGCTTTTGGCTCACCATCAGTCCTGTTGAATGGAAGTATAGTTGTTCTTCAGGTATAGTCGTGTTTGTTAACATCTGGTCTGCCAGCCTACAGGCTCTTATTTGGTCGGTCACTTAGACACTTAACTGTGTTTCTACATGTGTTTTTAAAGTCTCAGCATTGGATGAAACAATTTGGTGACATGCTGTTCAGATACACTGTAGCCTACATAGTATAGTATGTTTTAATTATTGACTCGTGATTTTAATTGAATTTCTAATTGCCGCACTTAATTACGATTAAAGGATATGAAGATCTTAAACCATAAGGAGAAACAAATGTAACAAGATTGATTGCCAAAACACGCACATGATGTTCCATAACTAGAGCTAATTAATTAAACGATTAGTGTTTCGGACTCAGGATATAAAACAATGTGAACTCCGTTTCAAACGAATAAATAAAACTGCTTTCCAAATAGGTGAGTAATGTGTCAGGTAACTTCCTCTCGTAATATGTGTAATGTAACTAAAATTTCTTACCTGTTGTTTAAAATTGATTTATACTTCTCTTGATACAAATACTTGTTTCATGCTCAATTTTTCTTTCTTGTATTTAATGTTCACATAGTTTTTTTATTTAATTTTTAGTAACTGTGTATATATATTCAAGGAGAAAATTTGTGTACCCATCAGTCTAAACTTTTTCAAGATACTCCGCGCTCTTATGGTTTAATATTGAGCGCCTTTACTACTTGAATAATGTCTGTATGTTTTATTTTTGTACATTAGAATTAAGCACTCCATTTATATGGTAATGAAGGTTACTATTTAGTGGTAAGATATTGTACCTAGTGCTCTATGAAGAGTATTTTATATTTATTTTATTTATTCGTTGAGGCCAACTAGGACCACGTTAAGCCTTTGTGCATTTGGCAGCGAGTTTCTTCTTCTTTTGGTCCCAGAACTCCTTCATTCGTTTTGAATGCGCCTGTTTGCGCTCCTCTGTCCAGAGTGTACCGCGTCTTCTGTTGGAGTGTTCGTCTCGGCTTGTCCCACTTGTCATTAACTTCTTCCGAAACATATCTCTGTTTAAAGCATCTTCTGGTTCTAGCCCCATCAAATGGAGATCTTCTTTAATATTTACGAACCAGGGCATTACAGTTTTGGGTCTGGAATCAAATAAGTTAAAGATTTTTTTTGTTAGTCTGTTCTCCTCCATCCGTTTGAGGTGGCCATAGAATCGAGCCCGTCTTTTGCGGATTGTTTCAGTGATTTTCTCTATTTTGCTGTAGACTTCTTTGTTGGATTTCTTTTGATGGACGCCATTCTTAAAGTTGGAACCCAGAATTCCTCTAATAATTTTTCTCTCCTTTTTCTCCAGTTCTCCCAGAAGTCCTTTATCGGCATTCAGGAACAAGGTTTCAGCTGCATACAAAACTACTGGTTTCAAAACTGTTTCATAATGACGTATTTTAGTATTTTGTGAAAGACATTTTTTATTATAGACCTCTCGCGAAGTTTGGTAGGCTATTTCTAGTTTGCGAATCCTTTCCCGAATAGCTTCTTTGTCCAAACCATTTTTCATAATGATCTCACCAAGGTACTTAAATTTTTCCACTTGATTAATGTCCCCGTATTTGGTTTGAAGTTTTGGTGGAGCATCCTTGATGTTAGTCATTAATTTTGTTTTCTCAAAAGATATCTGTAAACCGGTTTGATCAGCAATTTCCTTCAGCAAATCAATTTGGATCCTAGCAGTTTCTAAGTCATCTGATACGATAGTGATGTCATCGGCAAAAGCCAGAGTGTCTATTGTGATCCCTTTAGATTTAGTTCCTATTCTTGATGGGCTGCAGTCAATTTCCTTTAATTTTGCTCGCCAGGTCCGAATGATCTTTTCGAGAACACAGTTAAAAAGTAGTGGAGACAGACCGTCACCTTGCCTGACTCCAGTTGTGACTTCAAAAGGATCTGACAGACATCCTAAAAACTTAACTTTTGATTTTGTGTTTGTCAGTGTGGATCTAATTATTGCCAATAATTTTAGGTCAACTCCAAATTCATTAAGGATGTTCAAAAGCACTTCCCGATCTATCGAGTCATAAGCTTTCTTAAAGTCCACAAAAACTGACACATATTGCTTTGATCTGAGCGTGTAGTATCTGATGATCGTCTTGAGGTTGTGGATCTGTTCCGCTGTAGAACGATTTTTTCTGAAGCCCCCTTGGTATTCACCTATTTGGTGCCCAACTTGGGATTCTAATCTCTCCAGGATGGCAAGTGAGAGAATTTTATATGTTACCGGAAGCAAGGAAGTATTTTATCTGTATCACATTTTTATATTCCTGAATTGTAATTTATTTTTCGTAATTAACAGATGGTGTTCATAAATTAAATTAATTTCCAAGTATGGTCAATGAGTTAGTTTCTGAAACTTCATTTTAATTCGGCATGTCTCATTAGTGGTTTGCTATACCCATTAGGATCGCCATACATAAGTTGTAGAATGCTACAAATAAATCTCTAATTGCTGTTACCATAATTCAGTTTTCTCTTACAGAATATAAATTGTTCTTTTTAATTGATCCATTACCCTTTAATCCTTAATAACATCAATTTAGTTTCAAAAAAAATAATTTTATGTACGTTATTCAGATATCTGTAAGAGAGCAAAATTCTAATCAGTTTGTTTCTTATGACCCATATTTCTTAATTTTGTTGGCACCAAGCGCATTCGATAAATGCCACTTTGCCACATGCACATTTCTTTTATAATAAAGATATTGAGAAACAAACGTCACAAACATTCCTGAAAATATTTTTTTTCCTCGATCAGTTGCGCACCATACCAAGAGTATTGAATCATTGGGCGGAATACGGGTGAAGAAAGTTGATGCATGACTGGGGAATGTATTTTAATCACGTCTTCCCATGAATATATTTCTCTTTGTAATATTTTGTTTTAAAACTTATTTCGCATGATAAAAATTCGTAAAAGAATTTTAAATGAAATAAAATCAATTCTCAATGATTACTGCATATAAAACAAGAAATAAAAATATTGGCAATGTGGGGATTTGAACCTGGGTCGCAAAACGTAAAGCAGGTGCCTTACCACTTACACCACTCTAAAGCTTTTAAGCGTTATAGAAAAATTATAATATATAAAAGATAATCACATATGTTTGCGCGTTAATTTCTCGATACCTAGGGCTCATTTTGAACAAATAATTGTAATACAGACATGTGAAGTAAATACCCTTCAACATATACTCGGGGGATCGAAATCCGTTCTGAACAGGTCTGATGGTTCCCAAGTAAGTCGTAAAAATTACTTAAGCTTGCAGAAGTGATAGTTTGACAATTTCTGTCTCGTAAGCAGACACTCAGATTCCTGTTACCACTAAAGTTTCCTCCATTTTATTAGACTTTAGACTATCGGCAATATAACGATCAAACATAACAAAGTATATTTTTTCACCAATGATACGTATGATACAAAAAAAATACAGAATTGAATTCTGGACTGCGTATTCAACTCGCGTCCTATGTAAATAAAGAATCATAGGACGTGTGTAAAATGAACCCGACACAATGGAAAATGCACCAGATGATGGAAATTTTATCACACTAATTCAACTAGTTACAAAAATTTTACTTCATTTCTGTTCATAAATTTCCTAAGTTTTTCAGTTGCTTTCACCTTCAAACATTTGTACACTAGGTACGGTAACCTAATTGTAATGCATATTTACTGTTAGCTAAACAAAATTCCCTACCGAATGATCTATACGATTTCTTTTAGGAAAAATAGAGATATCGTACAGTCAACTGAACTAACTGTGGACGCCTATTACTTTTCTGTTTTTAGAATACAAATTAAAGTTTTGCTTTAAGGTTTCTGGAAGGCGACTGCTGGAAATGTGGTTAAGACAGGAAATATACATGTGCCTTGCTGCGCCTACGGTACAAATTTTGTTCGTCAATTCCTCAAAAAGCTATGAGCAACTGTGACAGATAAAGATGCAAGCCACTGTGCTTGAATTACAAAAAGTCAGTAGACTTGTCTGAAAACTGAATAGTTACCAATATATTGCACGAATATAAACACAAAATGCTCCTGTTAAATAAAATCGCCAAATAAAAATAATCAGATGTTGTCACTTACCTCAATCCGAATCGTTTCGTAAAAATCGAATATATTGCTCACAACTCGTCATTCCACTACATCAAAAAGTTATGACACACAATTCTATAGCAATAACACAGAATAACGCCCCTTCTTCCACAATGAAGCACGCAGTTGACTGGCTGTGGTTAATTGTAGAATATTTTTAAGTAATGGGACTCGAGTAAGGACTGGGGGCAAGGAATGGGAAGGAATTCAGCCAAGGTCCTTTTGAAGGAAGCATCGCGGCATTCACCTGGAGTGCTTTTGGAGAAACCTTAGAAAACCCAAATCAAGATGCCCGGACGGGGATTCAAACCCGAGTTCTCCAGAATGCGAGTCCATAGCGTTAACCGACTGGTAATTCGTGGTGAGAGGTGAACAATACAGAAAATTACGGAATATTTTTTTGAAGGTGATGAAAATAGCTTTCGTTGAGTCACTTCACCGACAGAAATTAATCGGTGATCTTGGATAGTCATTAACTTTGAAATGCAGATAGTATTGTTGATGCAGATTCCAGATGGTTGTTTTGTACAGCAATACTTCTCATTTTAATCAATATTTTATCGTTCTTGTGTTTGGCTTCATTAAACTACAGACCTGCGTGCATTTTTGTATTGTTTCTGTTATGTGGAAACATATTCCCCCGTTAAACAGTTTTCAAAATGTTTATGTAGAGTGTGCTTTAATTTTGATTGTCATTAAGCTGTACATAGTTTATCATTAAAATTATTTAAATAACTGATTAAGAGAGGGAGAGGGATTTCTTCATATAATCCATAGATCATCATTAATACAAAAAATAAGTTAATATCTCTATTTCTGGAGCATAAGTGACTGTGAAAGGATATCCATCATAAAATGTTCTTGGTGTGCACGTAATTTTGTTTCAAATATTTCTATGATTTACACCAGCCGTCATTTGCATATTTCTCAAAGGAAAATAAATAATTTGGAGACTTTGTTTCAAATCAAATGCTACAATACCAAATAGCAAAAAAGAATAAAAATACAAACAGAAAAAAATAAAAAAATTCGCGCGTCGTGGAATCGAATTGAGGACCTCACGGTCAGCAACACGGCGCCTCAAGAGGCACGGCTAAACTGACGTTATTAAGGAGTGATCTTCCGAGTGGAATAAGGCATTTAGGCACAATTTTTATTACACTTTTAAATCGCCGATTTCTCTTAAACGGAGGCCCACCAGGTAGAACTGGTTTAGGGCGAGAAACCACAGGTTATGTACTATTCGTATATACAAGACTGGCTCGTTCTACGATAGCAATATCCAAAATGAAGACCTCACCTTGTCAACAAGCACAAATATTTTTTTCAAACATAATGATTGATGGCACCTCTAGAATTGACTTTGAATTAGTATGTTCAATTTCACGTCTTTAGGTGCGGCAATTTTTTCAAAAAGTATACCTCAATGTGTACACGATTCGTCGCTTCGCGCGCCCTAGTTACTTCGAATCACCATTATTATGCTGTCTGTCTGATTTCGCACATATCTAGAGGAAAGGCAACTTTGATCCCAACGTCACACGTACAGCGAGCACGGGAGGGCTAGACAGTGTGCGCGGCTGCCTGCTCGTCCAACTCGCTGTCCTGTGTCAGCAGAACAGCTCGCTGCCAACGACGTCGTAAACTGGCCCCACTGTTGGCGAGACGCGCTATCTTAAGTGGCACCTCGGCACAATGTAACTGCTTGTTGTTGCGAAACGAGAAATGGCCGTTGCGCTGAAGAAGGGTTTCGCGCATCCTCTTGTATGTTACTGCGGCTTCCATTGCCTTTCAGAACGATACCGGTTGAAAGCGAGACTTCAGCCTCAGAGGCTGTGATTTGCACCAAGCTCCTTGGTAGAGCCTTGTAAAGCAAAGTAACTGCGCACTTCTCGAAATAGCACCATGAAAACGACGGTAATTTCTCCAATGTTTCCGATTCTCAACTGACAATGCAGGTGGCTTTCATCTTTCATGTATTACAGAACCTGCATCAAATTGAACTTCCATTACTGAATCATAGGCTCTTTTTTAGTCACTAAGCCTCGAATTTTGGTTTTATTTCGAAGTTGGTGAGCTTATTTATAGAGTTGTCTTTCTTGAAGTATTAAATATGTGTAACAAAGATTACTAAATCGTCGTGTTTACATGGAAATTAACTACGACAGAATACACTATTCAACCTAATATTAATAAATAATCAGACAACCGACATTCAATGAGGGCAGAAAAGGAATTTTTTTACCATTTAAATTTGATGTAGAACGGTAAAAAAAGACAGAGAACAGTTTTGCCATTTAAGCAACATGATTTCCTGAAATAAGAAGCAACGTATGCTGCAAAAAGGCAATGAAAAACACGTCAGTTTATTTTACACTTGCATCCCATTGTTTAGTTTAAGGTTTCGTTGCATAGCTTCTACGATTTTATCGTAAAGTTGACCCATCCATACTTACTCCCAGTTTCTTATACCTTTCTTTGATTTATCGGATAAAGATAATCATTTTATTAACAACTATCTGCAAGAATAAAATCTTGAAATAATCTCTTGATAACTTTCGGTACATTCATAGCTTTTAATGGGTTAAATTGTACATTATTCAATTTTTATCTTTTTTTCAGTAAAATGAATGTTGCATTAACATGAACACTACTTCAAATTATTTCTCTTACTCTGGACCGCAACAACCTAAAATCATAACTGCTACTACTATTTCCTGATGAGCTACGGAGAGGATGTGAACTATTCTAAAATAGTCTAAATTACTCAGTGTATGATTCATTTTATTCTTTCATTTTTCTTCCACCACAAATTCAGGGATCTATCGAAGAGTTTTTATAATCTTAACATACATTTCCCATTTTCTTCTCTTCATAGATGCAGAGTTATTCATAATTTATCATCAAAAATTGTGTAAACTGTCCTAGAAATGTATTAATTGCAACGTTTTCTAGAACGTCGCTCCATACTAAAGGGATTATTAGTTGTTATGGACAAAAAAGTTTAGATTCTAATTCAATACTGCTGTGTTACAATAAAGGGTCTAAAGTAATTATTTTAATTGAATATAACCATTAACATATTTATTTCTAGCAGTTAAAATTATACTGATTACCTGATTAAGATTCAAAGCATAATTTCTCAGTTCTGTGAGATGTAGCAATCGTTTATATGCACCAACCTTTAACTCGGAAAACCAAAATATTAATTAAATGTACTAATTTTTTGCAGTTTCTACTAGCAAATATTTTCGTATGATTTTTCAATGTTTTCACAACTTTCGCCTATGTAAGAGTTGAAAAATTAACTGGAAGATGCAACTGTATGTATTATTATTACTGCATTCGACGTTTTTTCGATGAAACTGACCTGGGGGTATTTCATTTGTCACGTTACTGATATGAAAGAAATGGTTTCAAATTTCCGAAATCATAAAATAATAATTATATAATTTCATCTCTTCAAGCAAAATAGTAAATAAATTACTGGTAACATCTGTATTTTAAATTATCAGCAAGGGTTTTTTTTATAAATTTCTCGATAATTTAGTGTTATCGTACTTTATACGATCGGAGCGAAGGAAGGTAAGTGTAAAACCAGAGAACGTTCGAGCATGCCAACCGTCTATCTCTCGTTAAGCACGTTGACCAATCAGACCAAATAAACAAATGTGTAATACAAACATACATGATTTAAAAAAAAAGGAAATTATTTTAAGAGAGTATCTTTATGATTAAATTCACCCTCGAAGTCTATTAACGGAAAAAACAAAAGGCGTTTGCAGTGCGAAGGATTAGGTACTCAGTTGTTTCCTACGACTCAAGTCTTACGTTGTTTACAATACTACACCGAGTAAGTTTATTGTCAGAAGACGTTTATAGAAAGGAATTGTGAACTATTCGCTGGGGAGCGTTTAGTGCGGATGTGGCAAATATCTGCCAGAATAGATTCCAAAGGAAAGCAGACGCCGCTTTCACAGTACATTGAAAATGCTGAGATACAATTTGACATCAGAAAGGATGTTTTGTAATTATGAGAATACTAATGTGACTAAAGAGCGGCTTTAATGTTTATTGCAGACACCAGCATTTATAAAGACCTTTGTGTTTTGCTTCCGGAATTAAAACTTGATAGCTTTTTCTTCGTTGGTCATAAACGGTATATAATGGAGGGTGTAATCATAACTATCGATGTCACAAGGTCTGAAAAAGTGTCTGTGTTAATAAACCAACATTAATCAGTGTTGTTTAAGTTCAACAATACATTTTAAGGCATATTTCTTGAGAAACGACCTCGTAAGGGGTTTAGTGAATTCATGCCCTCTTACTTTAATCTTGCCAATCTAATCACGGATCTTGTACGGGATCATTACACCAAAAAATTAATTTATTCTGTTTCATGATAACCCATGAGAAGATTCATTTTACTCACCTGGTGATCTTCGGTCAAATCTCAAGACAAGCAGCTGACATAAGCTTCTCACCTACCATCAATGTGGTAATATGTGGATGTGGGATTGTCTACAGAAAAACTGGACCTTTAGTAAACTACTTTCAGTGTAAACTGAACAAAGTGTTTCATGCTCAGAGGGTTAAATATTTGTGACCTGTTAGATCCATTTCAATGAAGAAAATCATTAATTTATATTAGTTGTGGCTTAAATGTGAAACTACCTTCTCAACTGTGTATTATTATTTTGTCATTACTTTTGTTAAGAAAATATAATAATTAATTATAAATAACTGCAATCAAACTTCCATCCTTAGGAATACATCACAAAAGAATTTCTGGAAGGGTTAACAGCCTTACAAAAAAGTTACGCGTCCCTCTTTCCGCAAAAGTATTTACTAACACACTTTCCATGATAGACACTGTGATGGTATCTGGTGCTCGACAAGGGTTAAGCTGGATATCTAACACCTTAGTTATACGCCAAAACTGCCCACTGTGCGAATGCAGTGAAGGCATCTCCATCCTTCTGTTCATCTTCATTCACAAAACGAATAACTCGGTAATTTAATGTATATCTATGACAGTCATGTACACATATACGAATAGCATTAGCCATATTGCAGATGGCAGCGTAAAATCATCCAAATTAAAAACTTCTCCGGTTATCAAGGGTTGACATCACCGTTGGTAAAAACCATCTTCCGGAAATAGTTCTTGACACTCACAGTTGTTCAAAAGTTTTTGGATCGCTCCTTGTATATGGTGAATTAATAAACGCCATTTCACATTTGATAGCCAAAAAAATAAAAATTTGAAATCTATGTTGTATGACCAGGGAGTTTCTTAAAAATATTGGAGGTAAAGGTTTGAAAGCGCTTTTCTTGTAATATTATAAATTGGCGACAAAAGGTAAAGGCTGGAACATTTGAATCTCATCGCGCATGTAATTGTCAAAATATGCCTGAACTAGTGCAGCTTAAATATGTCGAACATAATAGTTTCTCTGATATCATCCCAACAATTACATTGCTTTCATGGTAAGGAAACAGGGAGCAGACGATAGAAGTAGAAGGGAATAATTCAAATAGATTATTGATTTTTTGACCGTGTTTCACTTGTTTCCCTGATTTTTTTTAAAGAAAACTTCAGCTTTGCTATTTTGGGGTTTTACTTCTCCTGAGCACTGCCAAAAGGCATAAACTGTAAAACATCGAGGCTCATTATATCGTCAAAAGAAGTTGGGTACAGCTGCACACAATCCACATTTCTTCAAAAAAAAACTGCACGTTCAGTATGTAGGGAAAGTCCGCAACGGCTAGGATAGAAAAACCTAAAACGCTAAATAAAAAAAAAATCATATACTCTGGTTAGGAAGAATTAACATGTAAAGCTATTAAGACTGGAATCTAAATTACGGATCCGCGTTAGGAATTCCAAATCTATGATAACGAATCAATCTGCAGTAACCGTGGTCTGATCATGATTGATGGAAACAGAGGTGGATAAAAATTCTATCTACATTGAAATTTGTAAGAAAGACGTCAGGTTAAAAATATATTCAGTGCCCGTTGTTGTGTAATAGGTCATCAAGATCTGGCGGGGCAAAAACTCCATCTGTTTGAAAACACTTTCCTTCTACGTCTCATCATATAGAGGCCATGACACTTAATTGTAAGATAGAACACTGATTGATTGTCTTTACACTCGTTGGCTGGGAAAATTATGCACGCGTATACTATGGCACATACCGAAGAACAATTGAAGGCAAGATTATTTACATCTCCAATCGTATTTTTTCGATTGTTATGAGTAATTGCGAGTAGAAAATTGTAATGGTTTAAATATTTTTTAAAGTTGATTTAGCCGATTATTATTAAAAACAAAATAAATGGCACTATCCTTCTGCTAGCTCTATGAGAACTTCCTAAATCTTATTTCAGGGAAGAAAGATGTAACAATATCGCAAGCAATCCAATGTGATAATCATCTAAATGATAAAATAAATTGGAATTAAGGGAGTACGAAATGTGCTTGAATAAAACGTTCACATTGTAGCTTATTGTGTTAATAATTTATTATGTCAATAACATAAATGTAACTGTTGCTGATACAGTGTTTATTTTTTGATGCGCTTCACCTTCGAAGTGCCATTGAAACTTTTTTTTTTTTTTTTTACAGCTATTGAATTATACTGAAATTTACATTGATTTTATAAGGTACAGTTTAATATTCCTTTGTTTTTACTATACATGCTGCTTTTGATATTGCACATAGATTGGGCAAATAGTGTTATTTTGTTCAAGTTGTGGTTATTTATATTTATTAATTGAATATATCGTGACTTTTTAAGCCAGTACATCAGATGAGTATGTATTTTCACGGAGTTATGACTTTTTATGTCGCAGTTTTGCTTTAGTGTATCGTGAGCCAACGAATACAAGGTTTACTTGTGTTTATGTCTGTGTGTAAACAAACAGGTTTTATCTGAAAGGAATTTTATGATAAACGAGAGATTACTGTACTTTACGTATCTCAGGTGTTCTATATATGAGGATTGGAACTGTATTTTCGTTTGGTTTATCTAAATATCATAACTTTTCTGTAATATTAATTTATTCATGCCTAAGTTGTGGAATCTGTTTGTGTTATAGTAGACTTTACTTTCAGGATCATGGAATAATCTAAGTGCAATGATGCTTCCTTGTTTCTTAAATATATTTTCTATCATGCGTGTGTTATTATTCGAGTAGGCTATTGAATATCTTTTCGTTCCCTTCTTGTATGTGTTTGTTTCCTGGTTATTTTACTGGTTGACTGCTTTACTATGTGCTTTACCTGACACTAAAGATTGTATTATTTTCTTTTTATTTAGTTTTTTTGTAAGGTTATTTTATTCTCTTCAGTTTGGACGTTATTGCAGCAACTGTGTGACTATCGTGTAGTTGAACCATACGCTTCATTACCATGAGGTGGAAGTCGGAATATTACGTAATTGAAAACTCCAGATTGAATCGATCGCCAAGTGAGTATTGCTCTCCACTAGAGTGATTAATTTTTCCAACTGTAATGTTACTTTAAATGAGAAAGCATATTCCGCATTTTATTTTACTTTTATTTCAAAAAAACGTGTATAATAAACATCAGACTCGTCACCTAATTTTACCAAGACACATTACAGGAAAAATTTTCGTCCTTTTTCCTAGAAATATTCCGAACAATTCGTGTTGTTTGTGTTGGAACAACATTTATAAGCCACAGAGAAAATTCTGGACACGAAGAAATGTGCCAACTGTCGTTTTCGTAGCGAGATACAGTGGCCAAAATTATCAGATAATATTAAAATAGTTAAACGCCATTATTAACTCAACGTTCTAATGAAATTATAGAGAAAATAAAGTTTTAGTCATTAATTTGAAAGATCAATACATGGAATACACATTAAGCTATGGTATTTTCTAAGTGTCACATTTTAACGCCATTAATTATCATTCCATGGATTGAAATCAATTTATCACACTTACATAGTCTGTCACAGTCAGACAAAAAAAATTCACATTTTATATAGAACAAAATACCGTACATATACGAGTATGTTTCAAGTAATTACAATAAATGAATTACTCATTTTATTTTTCCGAAAGTTAATCAGTTGGCAGTAGGTGTTATGAAAAGGATACTAAGTTATAGATGTATTGCAACCATTTATCAAAGCACCAAGGCAACTAACTAATAGACTGGATAGGCTGGAGAATTCTAGAAAACATCTGTTTTTCCTCTAGATCTTATTGCCTGACATGCGAACATTTACTTACATTTACGACTGCAATGAAACTCTCCTACTAACAACGTATTTCGGTCGTAATTACGGGAGAGATAAGATCAGAAATAAGGTGACGTAATGATCCCTGTTTTGTATTCCTTACTCCATCATCTCACCTTGCGGTCATTATTACAGGAGTGATACGATCAGAAATAAGGTGCTGTGCTGACGTCTATATGCATTTTTACTCCATAGTCAGGTTATACAAGGTGAGTCAAAAGTCGCAGTACACCCTTTTATTTCAAAAACTCTGCAGGAATTGGGAAACCTGAATATTCCAGTAAGGTATTGGTGAAGTGGTCTATCTTTTACGGTATATACCGAACATGGGCGCCATCTTGAAATCGGCCATCTTGAATCTAAGTCAATTTGTTTAAATGGAAAGGGGGTCGTGTGACACATCAAATAACATCAGAATTTTCTCACAAGTTCATTCCTGTAAACAGATTTGAAATAGCAGCTGTGGTTCAAAAGTTACAACATATTTCGGTTAGAATTACAAGCCGGATTGTTCTCCAGAAAGGACAGTCATTTTATGTGTTTAACATGTTGTCCCTCTCGGTCAACGCACATTTGAAGGCGCTGGATTCAATCGTCATGCACTCGCAGAAGGATTTCCGCAGAAATGCTGGCACACGCTCCTACAATGCGTTGCTGGAGATGGTGTGTGTTTCTTATTTTCTCTGCATACACAAGTTGCTTTAAATGGCCTCACAGATAAAAGTCAAGTGGTGTGAGATCAGGTGATCTGGGTGGCCATTCCACAGAACCACGTCGGCCAATCTCTCCTCCTTGGTCAAAGCTATCTTCAGTTATCTGCAACAAAAAACCTATGTAACTTTTGAACCGCAACTGCTATTTCAAATCTGTTTACAGGAATGAACTTGTGAGAAAATTCTTATGTTATTTGATGTGTCACACGACCCCCTTTCCATTTAAACAAATTGACTTAGATTCAAGATGGCCGATTTCAAGATGGCGCCCATGTTCGGTACATACCGTAAAAGGTAGACCACCTCACCAATACCTTACTGGAATATTCAGGTTTCCCAATTCCTGCAGAGTTTTTGAAATAAAAGGGTGTACTGCGACTTTTGACTCACCCTGTAGAATGGAAGTGAGGTACCCTGCCACATATATTTAGTGAACTATAAGTAATTTCTTAATGGCTCTGATTTTTATGGAGGTTGAACAGGATAAGGTAAATTAATAATACAAGTTTGTGCAAGAGAATCTCACTTCCAAACTTGATGATGGCGAAAATATTTTTGAATACGATTCAATCCGTTTTATCTTCAACCATTCTAACGTATTAAATATGGGATATTTTCAGTCAATAAACTCCTATGTTGTACTAGTAATCCAAGAACATTTGAATAATCTGAAAGCAGTATTATTTATTTATTCGTTTTCTACACCAACAAAAATAAAAGTCAAGTAATCCTCGCTAAATGTATATCTGAGTCCTTTTAAAACAATCAAAAATTCAGAAATAATGTATTTCCACTAAAATTCTGAATCTTTTATCATTAAATTGAAATTTGGTATCTCATGTCGGGTTTGTGTAATTAATACGATTAAAGGAAGGGAGTAGCAATAATTATTATCAGATGAAGAAGTATACTAGGAGATGCGTAGTTACAAGTTTCACTAGTAGTAATAAAAATGACAGAAGAGTACCACCAAATACGATACTATTTAAAAAGTTTGTAGAGCAAAAACAATTTTGAACAGATTGGTTTTATGGAAATTAAGAAGAATTGTTTACTTAGATAAATCAGTAAGTTATTAATTTTGGAACATACACAATCTTAGATGCAAATAATATACTGAGTGAACATTCAGACGAAGAAAATGTATGCTGTATTTTCTTAAACTTCAGCTGTACGAATTTATTAAATTCTCCAGCATGGAAGCTGTAACATTAAAAATTTCTGTGACATGTAATGTATTTCCGTTAGTTCTTGACGTCAAAACAAATGATGAAAATAATAAAATAAAATTGGACAAACCAAGTTAAGACGGTGAGAAAACCGAAAGTATCAACAGCCTACAAATGCTACGGACAGCGATGAGAACCAGCGGTTTAAAATTAATTAGGAGATGTGGATCTATTCTTGTAATGCTTTCAAAAAAAAAAAAAAAAAAAAAAAAAAAAAAAAAAAAAAAAAAAAAAAAAGATTGTTGGTGAACAATGTGACAGAAATGATAATATTCCGGCTCTCTAATTTACCACATAAATTAAAAATAATCCACAAATTAAAGGGATCGGTTGCACTTTTGTTTTGTTCTGAATTAACGTTGCTAAAATGTGTATTGTGATTAAGTGCTTATCGAGGCTGTAGAAATAAGAGCAGATACAAATTATATTGAAAATATTTCTCGTCATTTTTACAAGATACTTCTGAAAAGAGCAAATCTGGTATAATATGTAAAATATTTGGTTTATTTTGTAAAGAAAAAAAAACTTTGCCTGTTTAAGCGTAGCAAAATTTAAGAATTTTGAGAAATAAGGATTCAGTTATTAAAACATAGTAATTCTTTATCGTCTACAGAACAGTCGGATGGCTATAATAAAGAACAGAAAACAGGTTCTCTTCAAAAAAATATGGGGTGAAAGAAAACACATAACATTTGCATAAAGAAGATAAGTTTTAGGGATTAGAAGAATCCTTAGGCTGTTGTTTATAGATTAGGGAAGAAAGAACTTATGTTTCGTACTTTCAGATCTTACCTGTGAACGTAAAGCATTCATGAAGAATTCGTTTCAAGTGAAATTCCAAATATATGTATGTGGAAGGAGTCAAAATGTGTTTCAACGTAGTATTACGACCAAGAATAACAAAAGGCTAATCATCAAGATTTCTACAAATGAACAATCATTTTAAAAAAATCAAGAACAGTGATCCACTCTAGAAATTTGCGCAAAGCGTAGTAGTATCAGCAGAAAGAGACTCGTTTATAAGGGCAGAAATATTAACATTACGATTATAAAGCATGTTAAATGAAAGTCATAGTGCTTTAATGAAAGCGGATATATTAATATTTACAGTAACTCTATCACTTTTAAGAACGCACTTGGCGGATCGTTTGTTGGAGGATGCAAAGGACTGAAAAACTATAGATGATACAATAATTGGAGCATATAAATCAGGTAACTAAGGACACATAATGTAATAGTATATAAATGTTAAGGAAACAAATCATGCGAGAATTGAAAAAGACTTAATAGTGTCTGCAGATAAACACGTTTGAGCATTGCGAAACATCGATATGATTATCATTAACCTCAGCACCGAAATTGATGTCTTGTACAATCAGGAAAAGGTGCTCATCGAGAAAATTATCCTAAGCTTTGCAAATAATTGCTGAATGCAAATAATTAAGTTCTTAGAAGATAAAAGGCAGACAGCACTTACCATTCAATCAAATCTGAAGTCTTTTCTGAAAAAGTTCTACAGATAGAACAAGCGATCTTACCGAAGCTATCTTTATTCACTAAGGCTTTTGTATTTCATAACTAATTCGTAATGGCACCTACAAATCAAGAGTGATTCTGATATAATATTTGATTTAATAATGCCAGTTTTTTCAGTTTATTCCCCTGTATGTACTGTTATCTCTTCACATACAAGCATCTCTTATTAATCCTTAAGTATGCAATACCTGAACCATTCATTCTTCTGGTCTTCTCATAGAGTCACAAAACATTTTATCACTTCTTTTAAAATTCGCCTCATTTATTTTTCTCTGCTTGATAGTGGATAACATTCTCCTTTCTTCATTTTCTGTTCTCAATACCTCATATTGTGATTACACATTTCATCTTTCTATTTCATTCCTTTAATTGATCTACATATGCGCAACTCTAGTACTCGTTCACTGTCGATTCATTTCCGTAATAATGCACTAACCATTTTCAGAATTCTGAATTGTGTACGCTTACGGTTTTGAAGTTCCTGTAATACTGAATGTACAGTCTACAAAAATATGAATCGTAATTGAATTGAAGTTCTAATATTTCAGTAAAAGTTGGCTAAATTGATTTAATTTATTTTAAACATAGAGGTATGAGCTTCATTTAATCCACAAAAAAAAAAAAACTTAAAAATATAAGATTCCATGAACGAACTACGCACACAATTTTAATTCAAGACATAAAATGATGATTAAACTTTTATCGCAGACGTTTTGCATTAATTAGCAAACTTCATTCAAGCAAAAAAGAATTCACAAATTTTTGTCTTTTTAACAATAGTCTTTAGCGAACTGTAAACTTTGTGTAATATTTTATAATTTCACATAAAAAATCTTATCATAAATTCAAATTATACTGACGGGTAGGCCAGCTTTTAACACTAGATGATATGCTGTTTATTACTTTAAACTATAGCAAGTAGAAATTGGCATGAATATAAATAACGAAAAGCTTTCAGCCATTCTTCAAACTTGTAATATTTTTGACATGGCAGAGTCTCACCCCACTTGCTTGCACGCAAAGTTGGCGTTGCGGTAACTGGTTCATTAATGTTATAATTCTTCTGGCAAATTGCAGTGACTCATTAGACATACAGTGAGATGACTGCAGACGTCAGCTAACTTTAATGGCAGTGTAGACACCACAGGCTCTCATACAATTTTTTAGGGTTTCAGTTAATATCATTTGTGTGTTGTTTACCGAGAGTGGTGGTGTAACGGATAGCGTTCTGGCCTCGCATTCGGGAGGACGGCGGTTCGAATCCCCGTCTGGGCATCCAAATTTGGGTTTTCCATGGTTTGCCAAATTACTCCAGGCAAATGCCGGGATGCTTCCTTTAAAAGGCCATGGCCGAATTCCTTCCCATTCCTTGCCCCCATCCTTTCCCGTCTCTAAAGACCTCGCTGTTGAGAAACGTAAAGCAGTTTAAAGAAAAAAAGAATTGTCTGTTACGGCTTTTCTTGCTATTCTCACCTGTTATCATAAATTGCATCTACGCCACAGATATCAAAGTACGACCGATATGCTGAACGCGGTTCGGCAATAAATTTTGATGTCTGCTACTTCATCAATTGCAATATAACATCGAACCAAAATGACACTTTGACACAAAATCTGAGGGGTTTGCAAGAAAATAACAGTTTATCGAGTCCTTGAATAAATTTATTTACTCTTTCAAATTGTAAATGCATTTTTGAAGAACCCTGTATATTCATAACTAAACTTTGTAGTGCAAAAAATAGTATCTTTAAAGTACTAAAAATTGGATAGTTGTTTGTCATTCCAATTTTTTTATCCCAGAACTTAACTGAGATAGGTACAGGAAATAAAACATGATTTTATTTATAGATGTTTCTGGCGTAGGTTGGTGAGTGAGTGGTAACGCACTGGCCTCACTCACACTCGGGAGAAAGTGGGTCGAATCCCCGTCCAACCATCCAGATTTGGTTGTTCCATGGTTTTCGCATATCACTCCAAGCGAACGGCAAGATGGATCCTTCAAAAGGGCATGGCAGAATTAGTTCCTGCTCCTTGCCCCTAGTCCTTTTCTCCCTCTAATGGCCGCGACGAGGCGTAAATAAAACGGTTGTTTTAAGCTATTAAAATCAAATTAAAACTTGCATTTCAGTAAAAAAAAGTTGCCTAACCTCAAACGTATGATAAAATGCCCTTCACATTGTTTTCTTCTACGTTTTGTCTTCTTAAAATCCAAGTCAATTAAATCCAAGTTGTGTGTTGGTATCTTTACTTACTCTTACCTCTTTTGTTACCCCTTTCTATCTTTAACTGTTTGCTTCAAATTTTCTTTCTCTACATACACACACATAAAATTTTCAAAATCATTCGACGTGTTCGAAATCCTGCATTCATCTGCGGTTTCAGGAAAGGAAAGGGAGTAGACATGGAGAGGATAGGTGTTTTCGTGTTCGGTGTGACACCTGCTATTGGATGGTGGTCGAGCTGGGCTAACGACAAAGGGAGCTTGATGGATCGTTACCTCCTCCTCGAGCTAGCTGGGCGTCCACAAGAAACTGTTGGTGGAGGCTGTGTTTGGCCGCAAGAAGCGAGGCGACACGCGTTTCGCCGTCACTTGGAGCCGGGCTGCCCGGCTGCTGATGATTTATAGCTGTCCGGCCGACGCCTCCCGGAGTAGAGGCCGCCGCTAATGGACGCACGCGGGGAGGCAGTGGCCAGCGCCGGACACTGGATTAACACTGTGCACCGTGTCAGCCACCAGGCAGCTACCAGCTACAATCAATGAAATTCTGTAATTTTTACTATCAACTTATGCTTTCATTATCGCCGGAATCCTATTACTACTAATCAAGACATGATGTTCACAAAAACTTACAAATGTGATCCATTCATCACGAACGTATGTTATGTTACGTGTGATACATCAAAATTTCCAATACTTTATTACAGCTGTCAAAAGCTGAACTTGAAGGAAGGCCTATCTAATTTTATTGAAGCATATACGTTAAAAGATTTTCTATTTAAAAAAATACCACAAATAGTTCAAAGCGTTTTAGGGGGCCCTTGCAAAAGCAGCAGTTCATTAAACCCTGGGATGGCCAACTTCAGTCAGTATCAACTTTTTTCACACGTAGTTCCATTGCATGTAAAAAGTACACTACTAATATTGTGGTTAACGTATCTAGAGGAAAACTACTAGCATTTGCTAAGTGTTAATTATTCACGAGAGAAATTTATTAATTCTTGACCCAATAAAAGCATTTTGTCCATTTGTATATACAAGCAAACCTGTTCATATAAATAAAAATTCGTTAGTGTTGGCATCAGGAGAAATTTACGAGTTATTAAAATAGCATGAAATAAAATGAACCAAGTTCTTAACTTTGCATAAATATGGTATTTTTATCTCTAATCATAGACCAGAACCTCTCTGCGGTTTTGTAACAATAACGGAAAGAATCTTTAAATAAAAAATTGAAATAAATTGCTTTGTTTGTTTTAAAATATTAGTATTCTTATGTATAAGTAGATGTCAGGGAGAAAACAAATTATCTCGAGTATCCTACGTCTGATCAGACCATCTAGTATTTTCTATTTTGTTTTCATGTTCTTATGCCCCAGTTATTCAGCAACTTCCAGCGAAGTTGCCTTTTCGTCATCCCTCACTTCCTGGAGAGTACTTCGCTGCTTTTGGTACAGAAGGTAACGCTACACATACCCTCAATATCGTAACGGTGTAATTTTCTCAGAAAAGAAAAACTTTTATTTTAAAATTGATTATCAATGTATTTAATGCTGTGACTTGTTGCTTGACTTTATTGAGATGAGATGGAATAAATTCACTCTTGATTGGATGAGTAGTGTTTTTTTATATTATTAAACATTTATTGATACCAAACACAAAGTAAAAAATTAAGAAAACAATTCCACAAAAGAAAAGCAAATTATGTAAGCATCAAAATGTAACCTGCAGGCCTAGCATGATTATATAAATACTACATCGTTCATTAATCTCACTATCATCCCCACTACAGATATGATTCCTAATTTATAAAACATAGCTCATTACAGAAATTAGTTTTAGTTCTCGAGAAATACGTAACTGTGCTTTCCACACTACAACGAATACTATATCACAAACAATCTTAAAACAATTCCTAGGAAGCCACAAATATGTGTTTTTTACCATGTGAGGTAAAATGTAGCATGGTCGGGAGTCGAACTGCAACGCTACAACATTCCAATATATATAGGAATGATTTATGACATATCTCTTACATTCGGGAGTTATTGCATGAAATCCAAACTGAAAATTTCCGCTAGGAACACTCTCTTAAGAAAACTGGCTGTATCACAGTGGGGTAGCCAACCAGAAACCATTCGAGCTTCTGTCTTAGCACTGTGTTAGCTGTGTTATTCGGCTCTAGGGCATGCAACTCATGCGAAACAAGCGGATATCACACTTAACGACACCTGCAGAATCATGAGAGGCTGTTTAAAATCCACTCCAATAGAATGGCTCCACCGCCTCGCAAGAATAGCTCCACCTTCTGTTCGAAGAGAGATAACACGAACAAGGAAAGGAAAAAAGTTGGTCATGAAAGAACTCATCACACAGGCAAAGACTGAAGACCAGGAATAGTTTCCTAAGAACAGCACAAGAACTTATAACTACAATTGAGAATGCCAGGTTACAATTGTGGGAAGATAAGACTTCTCTTCCCCATGGCTGGGGAAGATTGTGTGAATCTTTACCACCTGGCTATGACAAGGAATGTTTGATATGGCTAATAGACTAATAGCAGAAGTGAGCAGATACACATTCATCCTAGCAAGATGGGGCTAAAAGGAGACCAATGAGAACAGGTGCGACTGGGGAAAAGATCATACTGTTCAGCAAATGCTCCAGTGTCGATTGTGTCCAGTATCCTGCTTGGAAGGTGATATATACAGGCCTCAGAAAATGCACTAGAAGTAGTCAAGTTTTGGATTAGTACAACAACAGGATAACCATATGTTTCTGAAGCGAAATAAATAAATAACTATAGCAAAATTGTTTGTGGTCCCAAATTACATTAACACGGTTACTAATAGCCTCAAGTGCTAGTTCAGGGAATTGTGGTTCAAATTATATGACATGTGACCTCCATTGTTCGTTCAAGTCTTCCTGACATGATCGTAAACGGTTACAATACTTGTATAAAACTCTGCAATGAGCTAATATGCTTCGTTGTTCAGTATGTTCTACATTACCTTGTCCACTAGTGAGATTGCGCTCTCCATCGAAATTATTAGTGGGTGCTTAATGCCACTACGTCACCATGATATCTAATATGAGATCATTTTAAACACTTTGAAAATGTAACAAGTACACATAAAATATCAGACTTGTACCTTGGCTGCTGTGAAACCAGAGCTTCTTTCAGTTTACTCTTCGTCGTCTTTCGAATCCCCCATAAAACTGATCTTTCTTATTCAGCAGGTAGAGGTTGATCGTTGCAGTCTGCGGCAGTTTGGTCAGCGACCCCAGCTGATTTGTGGCGCGTCCCACATTCCAGTTGGAGAACATGGAACATAGTTGAATTTCACGCATCTGAGCGAAGTTATCAACTCAAGTCATTCAGTCTCCGATCTCCTCGATCCATCAAAGAACACAATGCTCTTGTAACCACACCAGCTCCAATCACCTTCCACGAAATCGTTGCCATGTCAGCGACCCTACTCGGGTCCTAACCACGCGTTGCCTTACAAAGGAGCAGTCATCTGGCTACCAAATCACGACTGTCCGTTTAACCAACGGCCATTATCAAATTTACTTCCACATTTCGCTTCGTCGCAATAATTTACTTTATCACACACTTTACTTGAATGTTTGACAGCATTATTAATATTTCAGCTAATCCATATACCTTCAGTTCAAATGTCCTCAAAAATATGAATAATTTCGACTTGTCTGAGAATAACTACATCATCAATAACAATGGAACTGGCACATTCTCACTACAATATATACCACGATTTTTTGGCTTTATTGATAGTTTCCGTGGCTTAAAACGTTAAATTTTACATGCTCTATTCACGTAACCTGTCACAAATTAAATATTTGAATTCTACACGGATAATCCTTTTTTTTAAATATTCTATGCTTTTACATGTCATTGTTATTTTCTCAGTTATATCTACTACGCTACAACATCGATCTCCTCAACAAGTTGACAACATATGATAAGTCTATAGCATACAAATATCATATGTATTTGAGTTATTCGCCAGTTTCACATGCTTTGAACCAGACTAAAGCAGAGTGCTTTAACCTTATCTGAATTTACAATACGAATAGTGTAAACCCGTGACCGTGTGAGATAACAACCATAGGGCTAGTTAATTGTGAAATAACTAATGTAAGTAATAGTAAAAAATACTATGGTCGGATATTTAAGTTGGCAAACATGTAATGCCAAGAGCTATACAATTAATATCGCTGACTGCATTGGATGTTTTGTTTTATCGTGGACTGGTGGTTGTCATGGAGGTTTGAACAGTAGAGGTTTGACTTGAAAGTCGATGATTTAAGATTTGTTAAGTTTGTGAGAAATTCAATACTGAAGTGAAATAAATAATCAATGTTGGAAAATTATTGGAGAATTATTTAGTGAGTACTGAATAAAATTTATCAAGATAATGGTTTGTAATAATCAGCAGCGAGGCGGCTATCGTTCGTAATTTTGGTTTAAATCCAGAATTCATAACGGGCCATATTAAACGGAAAAAGGAAGCATTAACCTCGCATTTGGCTACCGTGGACTGGACTGAGGAAAGTAAATATTCCAAAAAACAAGCCTGCAATCTTCAAGGTCGGAGTATTCAATTAGTTACGGTATGTGGAAGTTTTAATTAACATCTTGCAGCAGTTGACAATATCCTGGGCGAAGGAGCGGCAGTTACAGAAGACTACACATTTCAACATAAATTTTAGAAGTAATTTAAATAATAATAGTAATAATTTCAGGTGCAGTCAGTACAGGACACCAGAGCTGTGTAAATTTATATGTAATGTTTGCATGTTATTAATCTATGTTTTCAAACAGAACTGCTGTGTGTCATATTTTTTTTATATCGTTGTTGATTCAATTTCCGATTAGTAAGTGACTTTCCGTTACGACGTTGTATTTTGTTTTCTGTAGTAATAATCTTCTTCACTCAAATATTTTTGGCAAGGCTTGATACATCGTGTAATTTCGGCATTGGTAGTAATTGAATTAATTTGATTTTTACCAGAATGGCGAATAATAAGGATAGTAAAATTCAAAGCAAGGAAGACAACAATATCTGTGAAAATGATTCCAGAGTTATTACGCCAGAGATAAACGATTGTGTATTTAACAGTTATTAAGAAGGCGATAAATGTGAGACATTGGACAGCTGGTCGGAAATTCATAGTAATTACATGAATAATATTACTGCAACGGGTACAACAGAATCATTTGAGAGTGAAGTAACTATTTGGAATGATAGTGCAACAATTAACGAAAAGACCCAGGATCAGCAACCGAATGGCAATGAAATATTACTCGTGTTTATGCAGAAAATGATGCAGTCCCAACAACAAATGGAAGAAAATCTAAGAAAACAAATTACAAACTCACAAAAAGAGACACAAGAGAAAATTGTACACATGGAGAAAGAGACTAGGAAAACACAAGAAATGTTGTGTCAAGAATTAAACGAACTGAGAAAATCACACGAGGATTTACATAATGGGATGAGACAGGAAGTTATGGTGTTCAAAAATGAATGGGGGGCACAAATAAATGCAGTATATGAACATATTGCAGAACGAGAAAACGTAATAGAGAAGGTGGCGAACAAGAGTGTAAAACAAAGCCTGGACAAAGAAATTGAGGATTTGAAACAGCAGCAAACTCGGGGGTACTGTGATTTAAAGATTAAAATTGAGGACCATAAGAAGTCGCATTTCACCAAAATAACAGAATTAATGGAAAAGACACAAGAAATGAAACATGAAATTACGCTAATTGGAAATGATTTGAGAGCACAAGAGGGCAGAATAAACGGATTGGAAATTAAATCGGAGCATTGGAAAACAGTAGATAGGGAACTGAAAAACATGAAACAAGAAAGGTTTGAATGGGGATCTGCTTGGAGTGTGATGGATAATCAGCTCAAGTTGCCTGAAATAAAATTTATACCTGGTGGTGAAATTCATCCTGCCATTTTTGTAAAAGCATATAGCAGCGATTTGCCAACACATTGGGAGCATACTAATAAAATAAAGTATGTGAAAAACATGCTACTTGGAGATGCGTATGCCTGGGGCTGTAATGCGTGTGCGGAATGTGTGACATATGAGGAATTTGAAGCAATGTTCATGAACAAATACTGGTCGAAGCAGAAACAGCGGAAGGTGAAGCGCGATTTCAGAAACTGTAGGTACTACAGTAGGCAAGATGGAAGCGTACGTGGTTTTTACGAGAGAATGTTAAGGGAAGTGGATTTTTTGGATGATCCGTTTGACGAAGAAGAAAAATTGGAGATTTTGTTTCAGAAGATACCTAGGACTATGCAAGACAAACTGATAGTACAACATTGGCACGAAGTAGAAGAATTTTTGGACGCTGTGAATAAAATAGATAAGTGGCAAGAATCACGGGAAGATATTGTTGAGAAATCCAAAGAGCATAATTATGGTAACAATGTAAGGAGGTACGACTGGAGGAATAATTCTAACATGAACCATGTAACTTCAAGAGGGAATTACGGAGATAATGAACGTAAAATGGTGAGACACCCGGCAGAATACAGAGGAAGAGGCTATTTCGAAAGAAGTACTCCCGGAAATGATGGAAATTCTTTTGAAGCAAACAAGGAATATAATCAGGGGTCAAATTATAATGCAGAGCCACGAGAAGGAGATAAAGGCAGATTTCGGCGGAATGAAGAAAGGAAGGAAGGAAAACTGTTAACCGGGACTGATGCGGTCCGTTCGGTTTCGGATTGGAAGAGTACAGGACCAAAATGTAATGATACTAATATCAAGAAAGGAGAATTTAAGGCAGTAAAGTTAAAAGGTGAATTGGATCGAGACCGAAAGGATTATGACGATTACGAAGAAGATTGTAATTTAGCGAAATGTTACTTTAGTGAAGTGAAGCAAATACAGGAAGGAGCTCCTATACATTGGTGGAAATGTTTTGAATTGGAAAAGAATAAATTAAGAGTAAGGGACGAAAGGGAGAACCCTAAATATACCTGGACAGAATAAGGAATTTCCGATTTGATGAGGATAAATCATTGGAGAAATGAAGATCAGAAGGGATGTATTTCTTATAAGGAAGTTGTGGATGACGTGGACAATAGAAGTTTGATTTCAGAAGATGCGGTGTCGGAGGAGGAATCAAGTGAAGAAGACGGATGTTCAGGAATGGGCAATATTGTGAGTGATGAAGAAGCTGAAATTGGAAATAAGAAAGGAGGAAAAGAAGGCGCCAAGGATAGTACAGAAGATGAAGTTAGATATTTTTTTATCAGGAAGGACGAGTTAAACGAATGTGACAGTCTGTTAGTGCCTGGAGAGTCAAAAACAGAGTTAACAAAGAAAGACGACGTAAGGACAGTATCAGCAGCAAGTTATGGAATAACTAAAGTAGAAGTTTATGACGACAATAGTAAGAAGACGGAAAACAACTAACAATGGAAATTTGTTCGAATAGTCTAGAGGAAGCATGTGAAGGTCACGGAAAATTGCTGAAGAAAATAAAAAAGAAAATAGAGAAAAACGAAGAAAATATGAAAAATGAAGATTTTATTAAAAGTATAATGAAAGGTGAAAGTCAATACATAATCGAGGGATGAAGAAAATGAATGATGTATATGAAGAAGAGATGAGAAACTGGAAGAAAAGAAAGAAAGAAACAAATGCTACAAGCACATTTTTTTTTGTTTGGCCACGTATGGTATAAGCTATTTCGATACATGTTCGATTTTTTTTTTGTTGAATTGAGGCATTTTTTAAAAATAATATGGTATATTTATTGAGATCTAATTAAGTGGTAGTTTAATTTTAACCTTAATTTTTTTTTTTATTAATTGAATACAAAGAATATCTAAAACTGGTCCTGAAATAGGATGAGTGTAAAATCTGAACATTATTTCGATTAAAAGATTTTTATAGATTTTTTCATATGAAAGTGAATAAAATATGGTATAGTGAGTAATTTAGTTGTTTTTGTAAACTGTGGTTGTTATTTGACATTTCGGTTTATTGAAATCATCATTTAGTCAAATAATGATTTAACTGCTCCGAAATGGGGGGCATATGTGAGATAACAACCATAGGGCTAGTTAATTGTGAAATAACTAATGTAAGTAATAGTAAAAAATACTATGGTCGGATATTTAAGTTGGCAAACATGTAATGCCAAGAGCTATACAATTAATATCGCTGACTGCATTGGATGTTTTGTTTTATCGTGGACTGGTGGTTGTCATGGAGGTTTGAACAGTAGAGGTTTGACTTGAAAGTCGATGATTTAAGATTTGTTAAGTTTGTGAGAAATTCAATACTGAAGTGAAATAAATAATCAATGTTGGAAAATTATTGGAGAATTATTTAGTGAGTACTGAATAAAATTTATCAAGATAATGGTTTGTAATAATCAGCAGCGAGGCGGCTATCGTTCGTAATTTTTGGTTTAAATCCAGAATTCATAACGGGCCATATTAAACGGAAAAGGGAAGCATTAACCTCGCAACCGTTATTTTGCGTATGGTCACGGGTATAGAATAGTTCCGGTTTTTGGGGTCAAAGATTATGGCAGGTAGACCTGATCTGACCAAATACGAACTTGACCTGTGTTTCACCCATAGGTTGGATAAAATCTTTTGATCATGAAAATCTCAGAAGTATTAATAGACGTAGGTATTAAACACGGAAAAAGACAATCGCACTATCGAACAACGGAATAAGTGTTTTTTTGAAAGGGCGTGTGTGACCAAATGTAAGCTTTCTGAAAACTAAAAAAAAAAAAAAAAATAAAAACAATCCAGAAACTTATTAGATTTTTTTTTTAGCTTTATATGGTATTATCAATTTAAATAAATTACTTCAACGTGTCTCACTATTCCTTTTCAAAAGAAACTGATAACTCTATCCTCAAGGAAGAAAAAACGCCAGAGAAGTCAAAAGGTGAAAAAATATCGATTATGCCCTTTCAAAACACGCTGATTGTTTCGAAGGTCGTAGACTCAAACTTGCTGAAATACAAACTAGACTTATATTTGACCCTTAAAGTTCACTCTACAAAATTTGAAGAATTTCTGTATGCTTTGAAACCATCACGTCGTTTTTTTTTTTTTGTTTTTTTTTTTTATTGAGGCTGGGCATTCATAATGTAATATTTGGTCAAAGTTTCTTTAACGGCCAGAGAACATAATGTAGTTTCCAGATTATTAAACACTTGATCAACTGCGAAGAAATGAATTTCCAGAATACTCGTTTCGGTAACATTTGGTAGGATGTCCTTTTTAAACACCTAATAACTCAGGCACAGCGAACATGAACAAAGACCATTAACGAAAGTGGTTAGTAAAACACATAAAATGTAAATAAATAGTAATGTATAAACTTTGGTCAAGCAACAACATTAGCGAAAGTCTTAATCAAACTGAAATTTAGCCTAGTCCGGAATGACAATTGACATTCGTGGTTCCAGCAGAGACCATTAGTAATTTAAGCTTTTTTTTGTTGATTTCATTAGCACCATGTTACTGAAAAGCAGTTCCACGTTTGTTTGTTTTTTTTCAGCCGTCAAGTTTATCGATAGTTTTTTACTATGAAATGATATGAAGAGCAAACTAAATGAATGTTTTATAGCAATTAATTTGGTTGCAGTAGCTTAGCTTTTACATTGTGGACATAGACTCGAATTTCTTCTAATGATATCTCTGGTGGCTGTTAATTTGCGATCGAAGGCTGACACGTGACACCGTTCTCAAATCAATAGCTATCAAGGTGACTGAGTGAACGTACGAAATTATATAGTAGATTTATGCCTGTACCAATTGTTCCATCATTTCTGCTTTCGTTTATCTATCATATTCCTATTTTGTCCTGAAGTACCCCAATTAATCAACTAAGACCTCTTTCACGGCAGTAATATTGCACAAGCTTTAATCATGTAAATATATTTTTGAACAGTTATAGATGTGAAAATGGAACACATTTCCAGGTTTGTCAATTTCAGTACTAAATGCTGATTTAAAATCGAACTCTGGATGTCTGAAACGATGGAGTAATCCTGGATGTACCAGATTCAAAATTAATCATTTCAGCTTTAAAATCATAGACACAGCCACGGCTTTGATGAAGAAACATGTCTCTTAAACCAGAAATAGCTCAACAATTATATGGGCATAATGAGTAATTTGATGTCTTAATGTACTTTGCTAGACATTCATATTATTTATTTCCATAATTACGGAGTATTAGCTTCCTATTGTTCTCCCTGATATTTATATTTGCTGAATTTAATAACTTATGCTTTCAACATGTTCATCAAAACAACTGAAGCGTGTGGTCCCCGCTGCTACAGCAATGGACGGCCACATCTACCAATGAATGAACGCCTGGCCACTCTCTAGAAAATAAAACACAAATATTTGTGGTAGCGACGGAAAAGAATTATGATGCAATTTTCTGACAGGGAACAAATGTTTTGATATAAATGTCAACACAGTTGGGCAAGGACCGAACTTCTCTGAAATA
>JARYHS010013630.1:272252075-272335599 GCA_031002005.1 Vandiemenella viatica
AGTTAGCAATACAGCATATAGGCAGACTGTTGTGAATGAGAATTGTGAATGTGCGTGGGTGAATGTCTGTTCTGTAGTCTGTAGAAGAAAGACTAGTGACAAAATCAGAAAACTGCTTTTTAGGAGAAACGTTAGTCAACAGATCTAGAAACTTTAACACATTCTGTTGTTGGAAATACGCTGTGTGTATTCGGTTCATCGCACAATTAAAGAACTCACCAAATACAAAACTTTCTATATGTCACCATTGTTCACAAATTAATTACTTCCAGAATGAAAACTGCTGTAACCAGAAAGCAAGTAGCAGCTTCTAGCTCATATTAATGACGAACTATCTGCAGAAGACGATTGCGAGAGGAAGAGACCCGAACAAATCTATAGTCATTGAAAGGTGTTGGTTTCTTTGATTCTCAAGATCCTTCCTGGGAACATGCGTTTGTGTTGTATAAGAATGGGTTTTCAATTCAAAGAAGCTCGTACTGCATCGCAAGCAACAGCACTGTTCGTGGCTCACGGCTCATGGTAAACATGTATTTATTTACAGTTCACTCGTTGTTACCGTACTATCGTTATAAGGTCCATTATATCAGGCGTAACAGAATCATACAAGCATTATTATTTAGATTCGTTACAATAAGTCTAAACACCCAACTGTTATTCATTCGACAAGGTAATTGACTTTAAATCTGACACGTTCGCTGGTACTTGCGCAACATATCGCTAGATATTATTGTAGCATGCACAGGGTGTACAATACCCTTAGTTTTAAAATATTACTTTTATTACTACTTATTTTGTTTGCCTCGTCATATGATTGCCAAGCTGATGTAAGTTGATATAGGTCATACTCTTGGGCGCCAGTGAGTTCAATCAACTACTTTGATTTGACAAAATAATGGATCATAAGGAAAGGTGATAAATGAACCATATTATTAATTGAAAAACCCACAAATTAAGAAATAAAATTCTTTATCTTCATTTAAAGTACATCACCTACACTCTTAGCAATTCATAAATTGCTGCTCAGTGGATTGCATGAATTATCCCATAAGCGTTACTGGGTTTTGCTAAACTGAATTCCGGTGACAACTGAGGCGTGAACTGCGCTCCTTTACCGTTTGTTGGACGTTGTTGTTGGAAGAGGCGAGACGCAAAGGTTGTTGACCATTCTGGAGAGATGCCGACGTGGACTGCAACAGCTGTGGTCGAGCGCCCACTGCTCTGTGTGGCGTCGTGTAGGGAAGGCGTCTGCACAGCTCGGCTCCGTCGACGTCAGGTAGTCAGCACCGGCGAGACTCGATCGCCGAACAGCCTGCAGCCGTGGTCCACGTTCCGACTACCAGACAACCTGACTCGTCGAACCCTCAAGCCACGAATGCCTCTCTTCAGTCGTCCGTCGCTTAAGATCACCCTGAAAAACATTCTCCCCAGTACCGCAGTCCTCCATCAGACGACCAGCAATAAATTTCAACATACCACTCACAACACGTCTGAACCACTCGTATCTTCCGAGCGCTAAACAAACATTCCCTTCTCTCTTGGGACAACAACATTTATCCGCACGGGCAGCGAAGGTCTCTGCTCCCCCGAGTCCTAGTTTTTTTGTGTGTGTGGCGAGCGTCTGGTGAGCTCGCCCCCCTCCTGTCTGTGACTGCTCAGGTCTATAACACATACAGTTTCGTTTAACGTTGACAAACATCAGCTGTTATTTATTCTCAAACCAGATGTAACATTACATTTCGCCCCACTGTTCTCAATTAAAAAGACCTGGGACTGTCTTTTTAACTCACCCACTAACACATTCACTGATTCACTGCACATTGTTGTCATTCATTGGTCAGTTGTTCCATGACCTTTTGTTTCAATTCCGTATCCACTTCCTCATTTATGAATTGCTAAGTGCTCTATTTTTCATCATATTAGACTTTCCTGATGAACATTTTATGGATCCCAATATGATTACATTAATATTCCCTTTCCTTATGTTGGATTTAAACAAGATTTAGAACAATTCAAAAATCCCTTAACTAATAGCAAGTTGGTAGTTCATGGCTGCAATCCATCCTTTGATGTTACCCAGTGCATTACTCGGCATTTCCGATGACTTGCACATACTCATGCACACCAAACTCACACACATACATATAATTTATCAACAAAACTCTACTAATCAACTTATCATCTAATCAACAAAACTCTACAATCTTTCTCGTGATTATTCACATTTATATCAGAGTACTAAAGTAAAATTTTATGCCATTCCATAATGGTTATTTCTAAATCCAAGGATTAGTTTAAATCTACGAGGAATTTGATACAAAATTGTTTCTGACCTCACACAATACAGGATTCGAACTCTATCGATACTATCCACTCCTTACTCCCTTTGATCATTTATCCAGCCAGCCAATATTATCTCGTGCTTAATGCTTTAGACTTGACCCAAACTTGCACCAACTACGGATTCCCATGTTTTATTTCTGCGAAACTGTTGCTTGTGATGTGAATTACACCCCATATGTCAAATGTTTTATGCCACTTTCCGTTTTTTTAATTTTATCTGGAGGTTCCTATCGTTGCAAAGTCAACGTATCATCATATCGTCTAGTCTCGACTTCCTCTGCACAAGTTATGTATAAGGGTTTTCAACGTAGTTACGTTCATATCACGCGGATTGAGTTTTACTTCCCTAATGAACTTCTTTTGTTCCTCAGGTGGAAATAATAGACATACGCTAAATTCGGGTAAAGTCAACTCGGTCAATAACGAGCAAACCAATTGCTTATATGCAATACAACTTGAATCTCGTGTCCTCGGGACTTAACATTTATTTGCCAGAGATGACACCCGATTCACTCTTCCCATTTCTGTGAACGTATTTGCCTTACATCAATCAATTATTTCGCGCTCCCTTAACAATAAACTTGCGACTTGACACTTGAAATTCCTACTATTGAGGGTTCTCCTTCAGACATTAAATTCTTTTGACGGTGGAAGCCACATCTCGTTTGTAATGATGGGTAGTTTGTTGTTCATAATTTTTATCATTATTAATATAATATTCGTCAACGCATGGGTCATATCCGTACATCAGGCTCGTTTGTACGCTCGTCCCTGGTGTAAATACCGGTGGCTTAAACAACTCTCTCTCATAACGAAATCAGTTTTGGTTTATACCTTATGATTAATTAATATCCTACAGTTTGACTATTAATTATTATGATACACTATGACTCATTTTCAATTTATCTTTCTCTCCGTCCTGATGTCCCCCGCTAAACTTCATTGTGATGAATTTACTTGAAGCTTACCATCGTCTTTCAGAACCTGAGAAGGTTCCCCTCGTACTTCATCATTGTGTACTTGTCTAATTGCGTTCATGTTCTGTGCCCGTTCCTGCGTTCTCTGACCCTCTTGAAAATTTCTGTTCTGGCCCACACATTGTCCACCTTGAAATTGCTGATTTTGATGTGGAGACTGATTCTGGTTTCGCTCCCATCTTCTTTTGTTATTCCCTCCGTTTCCTTGTTTGTGGTATTGGCCATTCTTTTCGTCTCTTGGTCTTTGTTCCCATTCGTAGTACATGCCGATTTGATCCAAATTTCCTAGCGTTTCCAAGAACTGTTGCATTGTTGTTATCATTGTTGGGTTGATGTGGCAACGAATTTCTGGTTTGAAATGGGTGCTTATGGCTGCAATCAACTCTCCGCTCCCCATAGGATAGTCCAAATGCTCTGCCAACATCGCCAGCTTGGAAGCGTAGGATCGCATTGACTCCCCGTCCCGCGGATCATATCTCCCTCGATAAATTTCCACTCGATGCTGTGTCTGTGTCACTTCTGACCAGTACATTTTCAAAAATAGGTTCTTAAATTCGTCATATGTCATTTTCGATCCATTCGAAATACTGAACCAAACTCTCTCCTCAGAATCTAGGCATTGTTGTAACACCAGTAATTTCAAATTATTCGGTATGTTTTTGATGTGGAAATATTCTTCCAGTTGTTGGAGGAATACTTCGGATTGCTCCCTCTCTTCACACCAAAACGTGGTAGCTGCAACTCCACTTGTCCCCGAATTACAATTTCTTGTCCGGTTACATATAACCCCTGATTATTTTCACCATTTTTCACAGCAGCAATCTTTTCTTCCAGCTCTTTCCGTGCTTCGGCAACGTTTTCTTGCAATTTGCGTTGCGTTTGTTGTATTGTCACATTCTCGGCCCGGACTTGCGCAACAGATGAATCGACGGTATCCATTCTTTCCCTTACTTTCGCGACTTCACGTTCAGTATTCTTTTCCAATTCATTGACTCGTTTTGTCAATGTTTGGTGGTGTCCATTCGTCTCTACCCGTATCCCACAAATCTCACGCTCTATCTTTGTGATTCGCCCATCACATTTCACCTGACCTTCTTCAAGAGTGATAGTTTTGTTAACCAGTTGGTTATTTGTATCCTGGATAACCAGTATTTCTTCGGTGACCTTCTTTTTAAATTGTTCAAGTTTGTTGTCGGTCTCCGAACAAAATCTGGCAATCCTGTCCTCGATCCGTTGAATGAAACTGTCTTGCTTCACTTCAAGCGAATCAATTTTTTCGTTCATATTTTTGAACTGAGAATTTACATCACTTCGCACAGATTTCATCTGTTCATTCATTTCTCGTAACAAAGCAAACACCGCAGCTTGAGAAAATGCTTCGCACTCGGTATCTGGTGGGTTATGCAAATTGTTATTATCTATACTAGCAGCTACACTATTGCTTGTGACAGTTTCATTCATATTCGTTATTTCAAGACAGACCGCCTCCCGTACAGAATCAGTTGCTAGCAATGGATTTTCAACGAAGCTGTTTTGTAATTCCGCGTCATTTGCCATGTTCTCAAAATTATTACCCTCATCCATTGTTGTGTTCATATTTATTACCCCCACTTGCTTACCACAGCGCAATTTCATGTACTTCTATTTTCAAATTAGAAACCCACATAAATTGTAATAGATCCTTTGTTTTTTTTAAAAAAAACTTTCAACAAACAAACTGTAAACGAAAAATCCCAGTGAATGTTTAAATTTCAATATCAGTGGAATAATGCAACGCCGCACAGACACAAACAACGCCGGATGCAAGAAATCTTTTTTTCAACCATGAACAACAACAAAATCACTGGCAAATAAAGTAATGGAAAATGTCAGCTTCACTTGGAATAACTGCATCTGAAATTACATTCATTTAATGATATTACTCTATATTTCAGCCATTCTCCATCCACCGTACAGCATCTGAAATACAGGCATACACAAAAGTACATCAAAGAATAAAGTCAACAGTTTTCACCATGAATCCAGTTGTAAGCTAAATTATTCGCGCTAAACACGGCCCCACGTTCTGGTCGCCATTTTGTACAATACCCTTAGTTTTAAAATATTACTTTTATTACTACTTATTTTGTTTGCCTCGTCATATGATTGCCAAGCTGATGTAAGTTGATATAGGTCATACTCTTGGGCGCCAGTGAGTTCAATCAACTACTTTGATTGACAAAATAATGGATCATAAGGAAAGGTGATAAATGAACCATATTATTAATTGAAAAACCCACAAATTAAGAAATAAAATTCTTTATCTTCATTTAAAGTACATCACCTACACTCTTAGCAATTCATAAATTGCTGCTCAGTGGATTGCATGAATTATCCCATAAGCGTTACTGGGTTTTGCTAAACTGAATTCCGGTGACAACTGAGGCGTGAACTGCGCTCCTTTACCGTTTGTTGGACGTTGTTGTTGGAAGAGGCGAGACGCAAAGGTTGTTGACCATTCTGGAGAGATGCCGACGTGGACTGCAACAGCTGTGGTCGAGCGCCCACTGCTCTGTGTGGCGTCGTGTAGGGAAGGCGTCTGCACAGCTCGGCTCCGTCGACGTCAGGTAGTCAGCACCGGCGAGACTCGATCGCCGAACAGCCTGCAGCCGTGGTCCACGTTCCGACTCCCAGACAACCTGACTCGTCGAACCCTCAGCCACGAATGCCTCTCTTCAGTCGTCCGTCGCTTAAGATCACCCTGAAAAACATTCTCCCCAGTACCGCAGTCCTCCATCAGACGACCAGCAATAAATTTCAACATACCACTCACAACACGTCTGAACCACTCGTATCTTCCGAGCGCTAAACAAACATTCCCTTCTCTCTTGGGACAACAACATTTATCCGCACGGGCAGCGAAGGTCTCTGCTCCCCCGGGTCCTAGTTTTTTGTGTGTGTGGCGAGCGTCTGGTGAGCTCGCCCCCCTCCTGTCTGTGACTGCTCAGGTCTATAACACATACAGTTTCGTTTAACGTTGACAAACATCAGCTGTTATTTATTCTCAAACCAGATGTAACATTACAAGGGAGTATGCATAAACTGGAGTTTTGGTGGCTTGGTGGATAAGTGAAACCGTCAGCTTCGGATAAAAGTGGCAATTAACCATAAGTGTGGTATCCATTCATCATTAAAGTATTGTCGAGATTTCATCCGTATTCATTGGGTACCTTCTGAGACATAAGCTATTATTATAAAAGTGTGCAAACTTTGTTCTCATGGCGAAATTCATGGATAAGAAACACAAACGAAGAGTTTTTTACTAGTGATGCTTTTTTATACCATGATTTACGCGCGAAGATATATACTTTGGTGATTATTAATTCGATCCCCCACAGACTGATTTCTTCATCTACGTTTATTTTAGTGTCAGCAGATTCCATTCAAAGATGTAACTCCAACCGTTGGTGGCAGCAGTAACATCATTGCTTATACTCGACTGGTAGATGCGCTTTAGTTATTCCTGAAGGCATCAAACCTACCGTCCGAGGTAAATGACAACGTTTGTGGGTGTATTGGTCCGGTATATTCATCGACGTGCTTTTATGAGATTACTATTTATACTTTGCTTCCATGTAATTAGGTTACAGACGACCTTACGATTCCAATTCAGGGGCCTTAGAAACAAGACCTCGTTCTGAACCTGACGCTCACCTTTAACAACGATTGGATTAATTTAAGTGAATTATGGTACGATGCTACTACATTGTTATGATTCAACTGAAAACTTCAGGCCTCGTTTACTCGGTACCATTATTGTTTTAGGATAGGGTAGCCACGACGAAGATGTATTACGCAGAAAATCGAAATTACTCTTTGAAGACACATTATAACGAAAAACACTCAAATATCTTTTCTTACATAATTCTTTCGACCATTAAGTCCAACTTCTGAAGAAGTTCTGATCATGCCATTCACCTCTGTCGTGGTCGTCTAAGCTAAAGGTACGCTATGCCATTAGTCTGCCATGGGAGGAAGCTGTATTCGGTTACTTAAGTGTAAATTCGACTGGTATGTGTCTTGTTTGAATGAAATGTCTAGTTCTTGAGTTTGTAAGTGGGGCTGCAAGAAAAATTGGGTATTTTACTGTCGAAAATTGCCTAGAATCGACAATCTCTGTCTACATGCACACCACGTACAGGGTTGCATCTACCCGTGTCTGGTACAACAGCTCTTTAAAAACATCAGTAAACTGACGGGTAATTTTGGAATTAAAAGAAGCTTAAATCTACTAATTTAATTTAAAAAAGTAAATTTACGTATTCAGCTATAGGAGAGTAAGACTTCCAAACACTTCCCAGGGAGCTTAACCACATAACTAGATGAGAGAACAAAAAAAAAAAAAAAAAAACCGGTGAATTCGTATGGAATTATTTGCCGATAGCACGAAGGTAAGTTTGGTCGTCTAAATGACAGGTTTACATTTGACAGCACAACTGGGTACCACAGACCACCCTTGAACAGTAATGCGTAAAGCCTCTTACAGATACGGAGCGAAATAGCGTAGTTCTTATGAGTAAAGCAAACCTTTGTCAGAGGAGATTTTAAGGGCCCTTAAGAACTCTGAATGGGGCTGGAATTCGAACTGTGAATTTATAGATTGTCTTTCTTTCTTTTTTTCTTATGCCTTTACGCCTCGTCGACATCGAGGTCATTAGAGGCGGGATGGGATTTGGGACAAGGAATGGGAAAGAATTAGGCCATGGCCTTTGAAGGAAGCATCCCGGCATTCGCCTGGAGTAATTTGGGGAAACCATGGAAAACCCAAATCTCGATGCCCAGACGGGGATACCAACCCGCGTGCGAGACCAGAACGTTAACCGTTTACCCACCACGCTCGGTATATATGGATAGTTAATCGGCTACCTAACTACAGGGCCACCATTTAGGATTCTTACCTAGTTTTGAAACACATATGACATCAGAGATCGATAGATCGTTTGCGGGACGTATCTTTAATTTTGCAGAAATAAATTGAATGTTTGATATTTAATTAATTACTTGATTCAGTGAGTATGCTGAAAGATATGATGCTTTTGATTATTGTGGAAGTATCAAGAGACAATTACATTATAGCTGTCCTAGTCATAGCAAAACTATGACTGTTCAAAAATAAAGATTATAGAATTGGGGAATCTAACAGTTCATATTCATAACGCAGCTAAAGAAAGCCAACAATTTTCAGTCCCTCTTTTTCGGAAGCCTAAATTAACAAATTCCTGAAATCAGGAGGTCATAGTTAATAATGTTATGTTTCCGTGTGCTGTAAGTTTAGTGCCTCATATTTCGTTATTAAAAGATTATAATTATCAAATTTTTCCCAGCGCCAAAAGACTGATTCGTTGAAACACATACTGTTAAATGAGAGTTATCGATTGTGACACTTCACATCACTTGATTTCAGTGCGCCGTATTATCTAGTATTTCCTTTTACGTGAACGTATGTGCTAGATATCAACAGATAAATATTTTATCCAGCTCTGATTGTATCTGGGAGTGATTTTTTGATGTTTTTTTTTCGGTAAGAACCGAAAGGTCACGCAGCATTAATGCAACGACAACAGTTCCTACAAATTCCGTAGCTTGCAAAATCAACAGATCTCTCCCCGATAGAGCACGTATGAGGTTTGATTGGTCGCCAGCGAAGTGCCGAGGTTGGTTCGCACTTGATATTACTGTTGAGGAAATCATATGCGTAATTGCTGATCTCCATGGGAGGATTATAACAAGCATTATTTTTAACATCTCGCAATGTAACTACTAGACTTCAATAAGTATGCCAATGAAATTTGTATCCATACGGTGCACTGTTTTCCATAAGGTTTCAGATTGTCTCATACACTACTAAAGAAGAAATGATTTGCCAAATACATTTAAGAAACTCTTAAATTTCTGAAATATTTTAATGTTAAAGCATATGGAAATTATAGATATCAATGCAGTCAGTTACACCGTTTTCGACATAATAACTGCATGTCTGAATCTTTTACACATTTATGTGAGCAAGAAACCTCAACTGGAAAGGAACAGGTTTGTTAAAAACTTCACACGATAATTTGAAGTATACGTTACCGGGTTTCCTTAAATTATTTTTGAAACGCTTAACTTAGACTTTTTCATTCTGTAGCTTTTCTGTAATTCTTCTGAAGACGAGATAAGAACTCAATTGAAAATGTGCGCAAACACAGCAAATTTAATAAGAATGTGTTTATAGTATTCATGTTTTTTTCATTTTTTTAAATACAGTTAACTTAAATATATTTTACTGGGGTTCTTGTGTTATAAAAGAAAATTTTACAATAGTTGGGATATGTAATGAGGATGGAGATGGGAAGTGTGTTGAATTTAGTGCTACTACACAATAGAAATGGAAAGATGCCTATTGGAAGATCAAGGACAAGATGGATAGATCAGGAGCAAAAAGACGTAAAGCCCAATTGGAGACAAGTGGTGGAGGAAGAATCTTAGTGAGAACGTCATAAATGGAACAGCGTACGCTGGACGGTACTCAGAACTGGAAACGACGCATGATATCAGAGTATTCTCATATTTAATAAGTATCAGTTCTTAATTTTCTATGTTATTTCAACAATAACTGTTACAAAATCAAATTTTTTAACGATTTTTGTAGATACGTGACAGAGACAGCTGCTATACAGATAATATTACCGTGACATATAGATCCCTCAAAGTTGTTATGTTACTTAACGATCTTTCAGCTTCTTCGTCAATGTTATGTGCTATGATTATAATTTTTATTAACTTTTCGAAGTATTAGGAAAAAGTGAAAGCTAGCCTAGATAAATAAAATGTTTAATGTCCTAATTGTTAACAGCCATTAGATTCTGTATTGTGTCAGTTAACAATTCGTAATGTAACTTGAAAAAAAAATAATGTTCGACAAAACGAAAATACATTTAGAAACTTAATTTGGAGAAACGCATGTGAAAGTTGCTATTTAGTTCAATCCATTACCTCCTTTCTTATTGAATTGCATTGCGTTTGCATAAAACAAATTATCTTAAAATATTTTAAAAATTATTTACATTTGAGCCCTATTTTGACAAGGTATATTTTATTTATCAGAGTTTTGGAAACCAGTTAATGTATTTCACACAACCAGCATATTAAACGTGAATTTTCTTGATCATGACACCGTTTATTTTCACACTTACATCGGTATAGTGCTAGTCTTCCTCTAATAATTCGTCAGGAAAGAAAGTAAATACACACTCGCCTCATCTTAAATGTAGTTTTTCATTCAATTTCTTTGTGGTCTATGTTGCTAACTACAGTAGATATTCTATACTATACAGATCCTTTTAAAGCACTGTTTATTCTGTTAGAGAAAGTATTGTATGATGCCCTCAAGAATTGCTTTCCCGTTCCTGCGACAATTATAAAAAGAAACCGAGTGGTTAACGTTATGGCCTCGCATTCGCGAGGTCGCCGGTTCAATTCCCCGTCCAGGCATTCAGATTTGGGTTTTCCATTGTTTCCCCAAATCACTCCTGGCGAATGCCGGGGTGCTTCCGTTCCTCATCTCCAGTCCCGTCCCGCTTCTAATGACTTCGACGTCGACGAGGTGTAAAACAATAAGTAAAAAAGTCTAAAAAGAATATATACAGTGAACAGGGTTTGTCAGGTTGCAAAGACATCTTAATTGGTATCTAACTATAACTTCAGCTCACTTTGCAATTTTATCTTACGTTCTTATGTATAATCGGTAGAAATAATTACTTTGTGTGACGAAATGCGTTCGCGAGAACGTAATAAATACCTTTTAGTGGATATAGTTTTTTTTATTGAGATTATAACTCACCGAATGTAGTTAGACATGTCGTTTTCGTAGGTCCTTTCAACTTGCTGTTACGTTCGACGAGTTTGTTTTATATGTGCAAGGTACGCCAAGAACACTCTGAAACTATGAATTCACGCTAAAATATAGGTCTCATTTATGTGAAATGATTACTGGGCTAGGATAGTTGGCTTTGAAGGAGCTGAATTCGCGAGCAATTCCAACTTTTTCAATAAGGCACTCTAACTACATTTTGTACCAACAAAATATGAAATAGCCAGACGCTAAATAATTTAATAATTATATTAATTTGAAACTATCAGCTAGTACTGTTCGCTTTTTTTTGGTGAACGAAAAGGGTTACAATTAATTCATGCGGTGACAAGAATTCTTCTCGGGTATTCTGCCGGATAAATTCTTCTGTCCACAACGTTTAGGTAGCAACCTCCGCTGCCTTCATTAGGTAAGATGCCATGGCGAAGCTACCACTGAGGCGACAAAGCACCGAATTCTCGCAATCCGTGAGATATTTCGTCTATTATTGTTAGTATTTATTGCACTTTACCATAGTGACAATCCATCATCCCACTCTTATCATCACTAAAGAAATTGAGTTACGTGGTGTTCGAAAATGTGTCATATTTTTATATCATCTGTGTTCATCAAATCGAACAAATGCTCTTCGAATTTGAAATAATCTGTGTACATCAACTGTATTCTCTCTTCGTTTGAAAATATCACTTTCGTGTTCAGTTTTTAGATTTTTTCTGACTGTACTTATTATTATTTTTCTGTATCATTTGGCTCAGTTTCACAAAGCCCTTTGTTTTTTCCTCTTTAAAAATTAATAAATAAAAATAATATCAAAAATAAATCAATATCTCATTTTTTTGTAAACTGTTATTCTTTTGTGTGCCTCTTGTCTTCAGGTATTTCCTAAAAATTTAAGCCAACATTTCTCTTTATCATTGCCACTGATCTTACATGCTATTGTCATCAACGATAATTTAAGAGTTTTATTTCCTGTTGAAATCTTGTTTTGCTGCGCCTCTTTTATTACTTTTTTTTTTTTTACTTAGAAATGTTAGCTTGTTTTAAACTTTATTAATTTTTTATTTCATTTTCACGGCAGCTTATATTATAATTAGATTGATTTCCTGTTCTCCCCTCTGACTCCATCCATTGACGAGGTTCATCTATATATGTGCCATACTTGTGTCTTGAACTATTTATTAAGGATGAAAACGTGACAGTGGCAATAATTAGGTCATCTCTTCTTCGATATTTAACTGAATTAATATGATCTTCAATCTCATACATTTGTTCCTATTATTATCAAGATGTCACACTTGCTGAATATTTTCTTCTGTCGAATTATACATCCGCCCTACGTTAAAATTAAATGACTGATTTTAAAATTCCAACGGTAAATTACTATTCCAGCAATGATAAGTTTTTTGGCATTTCTGGTCCATTCAAGGCAGACAACAATTTCATCTACACTCCGGTGATTACGATATTATCGATCTTTGAAAATGAATATCTTTTTGCATTTTGCTCACAGAAAACTTCATAATTTTTGTGAGGGTAAAGCTTTGATTCATGGAATGCAAAGATTTAGCTTGTCATATTTTATTTTTATATTGTTAATACCAAAAGAAGAAGTAAATAGTTTAACTAGAGATTTTACACGAAGTGCGCTGCTAAATATTTGCACTGAAAATGCACCATCTCCCAGCATTTCCTTCTTGCAAAGTTGTAGTGAGTATCTTTTATTTTTCTTCCACTGTTAAATTCAACACTCGTAAGATGGAAAACAGTCGCTGCTCTAGCAGGAAATTAAGTATAAGACGCTGGAATTAATACACTGTTGCTTTGAAATTAGTTTCGCGAGCGAGAGCTTCTTAGAACCTAAAACATGTAATTGGTAAGAATCCTCTGTGTATTCATAATTATGCTAAAAAGTTAGAAGAGAGGACGGAAATAGCTGAAAACAAAATAAAACGGTTTGAGAACTGAAACTTACAGAAACAATGGTGTTCAAACAGAAAACAAGATATTGTCATTAAGATCTAACATTGTTACTGATTAAACATGCAGCATTATACATGCTCAGTTACAAGGTAGAATGCAGAATAGAAGAAAAGATGTAATTTTAATAGTACTGAGTCAAGCCATCGAATATTAGAATAAGGCCAGAGCATGCGTCGTGAGATGGCTACACAATATGATTACTTCCACAGTGCACAATAAAAATAAATCAGATTCAATTAATATTAATGCTTGTGTTAAAAAATTATCGAGTACTATTTTTCGTACCTGTATGAACAAATAATATCAGATACTACAAAATAGAGTAAATTATAAAAATCATTGTCCGGTTTTTAATGATTCCACGTGATGTTTGCTTCCTTCGTTTAATTTAGAAAATATGTTCAGAGGGGAACAAAATATATGCTAGATTGTAAAACTATGAGGTCCACCTTGTTCCATAAAACAATGAAATGTGTTAATTATTCAGTACATTGTTACATGCTCCCATTGTCCTAATAGAAAGCATCATGAAAGGTTTTCCTATTAAATTAAAAAAATACTGTAAAGAAATGTTTGAAGTAGAGCAAAAGAATTAACTTCTGTTACATCTGTCTTTCGGATTGCTATTAAAACTTTTTCTAAACTTCTACAAAAGTTATCAGAATATGAGAAAATTTAGAAATTGTCCCTTAACATTAATTAGAGTTTAATGATAACAGCTTTAAAGTTGTATAAAATATTCAAACCAAGTTTTATGCCTCATGTTTAACTTTCACAATTCCCAGGTAGAGACATTTGGAAGGAGAAGAAAAGAAACGCTATGCAAAGTGGAATTACGAAAGCGCTCATTTAAAAACAAATTAAAAGTCATATTTTCATTTGATAGCGACAGAAATGGCGAAACGCTGCTACCGGGCGCGGGAACATAATTAAGAAATAATTAGAGCACCAAGAAGTGGCTTTCTCGGGCCCTAGGCTCCAGGCCACCCACTGTTCGTAAGCCCAACTCGTACAACTGCTAGCTCGCACCTGCAACCCACGCGGGCAGTTCAGTCGGTACAGCAAATTCACAACGGTCCGTAGATATAATCGCTTGCTAAATGAAGTGGAATGTTCCCGATAATATTTCTATGACCAATTGTGTAATTAGAATTCTGTGAAATGAAACAATGAATCACTTGTATTTATACAGTATTCTGTTTTATTTAATTTCCCCTCCCTTCGTATGAGCGCACAACTCACACACACACACACACACAAACACACACAGGCGCACACGCACACTCACTCACTTACAGTTTCTTTAATCCCTCTTTGTTAGTGAGTGCGAAACAGCCTGCACATTTGTTTTTAAATGTGAGGAAGATAAAAATACTGGTAATTGCTTCATCAGAAATAGTTTGGAGTGTATATACATTTGTTTTTAATCCGTCAGATGTACCTTTATTCTGATTAAAAAGTTAGAAAACAAAGAGATGGTTACGTTCTATTTTCGTTAAAAACAATATTTACAATTATTTTTCTTATGGCTTTTCGCCCCTTCAGGAGAGGAATGAAGACATGCAATGGAAAGGAATTCAACCATCGCGTTTTGAGAGAACCTTCCCAGCATTCTCCTGGATGATTTCGCGATTCCATAGAAAACCGAAATCATGGTGGGTGGACGGGGATTTGAACCCCCGTCCTTCCGAATGACTGGCCCGGGTGTTACAGCCTACCCACCGTGCTCAACGAAGAATTTTCAGCAAAACATACGTTTAGACCCTTCTTCACCACACGATTATTAACAGTTTGTGATATGAAATAATGAAGGCTTTCCATCAGTATCAACTTTACAACACATAGTGAGACCTCCCACCGGGGAATTTGGTTCGAAGGTTATCTAAACAATTACCCGAACGCCGTGTTTCGAAATTGTTTTATACGATTATTCATATGTTTAGTTATAATTTTCGATAAAGAACGTATAATGTTTCAGGAATTTAACTATCTTTAAATTTTAATGTTAACTTAATTAGAGTAATATTCACTTCTTGCAGGTATCTTGTTATCGCATTATTTAGAAAGAAACGTTTGATCGTAAGCGTACCTGTAAATTTTTGTGGTGATTAGGGATGATTGAAAATGTTCCCGAGTAAAAATTAATAGTTCAGAATTTCTTTAAGCTCATAAAAAATCTTTGGATGATTCTTCTCATACAGCGAAATAAAAGTAGAGATTTAAGTGATAAAAATAAATTGGATGTAAACTGAGAAAAACATGTATTTGGTAATAACAAGAAATTTGATTCATATGGGCCAATTATATTTCTATATACTCGTATAAATTCAGTCAGAAACTAGCTCTATATTTGTACATGTTATTACATCAATTGAGAAAAAATACATATAACTTTTTGAGTTTGTACTTATCACACTACTGAAATCGTCATTTAAGCATTGAAAGTAATTCCTAAGTGACAGTTACTAAATCCATATAATTTGAAATTGGTTTATTCTAGTTTAATCACTAAAGTTTCCCGTCATACGGACTGAGCATGAAAAGCCCGAATTGCTGTACCTAGGACGAAATGTCTACAGATATTAATGATGCATATACAATATTCCTGAAAAGAGAATACGCTTTCCAATGGCACACAACCTTTCCTTCGAAGGAATTTAATTCAGACGTGTGTATGGTTGGAACTATCTGAAGACATTTGGAGTTTCCGTGACTCGTAGCGGAAGAGAGCGGAGATAACAAGCGAGATAACGCCCGAATAGATCTCGGAACCTCGGCGAATTAGCGTGCACCCCGGCGACCCTATTTTGTTTCGTACGCGAGTCAAGTAGTCAGTTTGAATGCGAGTCGCTCTCCGTCTGCTGGATTTAAATCTCATCCCCCCACCCCCGACCTATACGCCAGAGCCGCCAATGTAGTCGAGTCGAGACGAGTTCTGCCGACTGCTGCCGAAGTGCCCGAGTGACGTCACACGAACCCTTTTAACCCTCTCGCAATACGGAGAGACATTTTTTCTCAGCGCAAACAGATTAGGGACATTACGTGACCTGTACTAAAATTCTTTCCCTCTCTTCCTGCCTCTCTGCCATGCTGTCGAGATATTTATTACGCTAATAGCCGGCGGCCGAGAAGGAGAAATGTAGCGAGGGAAGTAATGACTCTTCATCACGCAAGTCTACGGAGCAGTTGTCGCATTAGGTCGGCGAAAGACCCAAATGATGCATTTGCGGCCCAACGTGGTTTAACGGAGGAGGGCAGAGCAAGTTAGGTGGCGAGCGGTAAAGTCGCCATCAGGGGCTCGAGAGATGTCAGATTGGGGCAGGAGGGTTCGTGGAAGGTTGATACGATGTACTTTACGCGGGAGAAGTAGGAAGCCTGAAGACTGATGAAGAGAGTGAAACGCGATACACAATGTCCTTGCTGTATGAGGACATTGCAGCAATTTATTTTTCTAACTGAAAAAACTAATGCACGCATTTCAGCAAACATTTATAAAGGAACTGAGGATCTTACTAACATAATATACAGATAACATACAAAATATAATAAGGGATAATTTTAGACTAGATTGTCTTTTGTAGGTGAACACTGAGCTTAAATCGTATACTCGTGTCTATCAAAACAATATCCCGTCATTTTTTGTTTTAATTATAACTTCCATAGGCATATTCGCCGATTTTTAAGATGACGGTAATTCTATGAGTTCGTGTCACCGGCATGCTATGACGTGTTATGCGTATGATATGCGCGTTGAACGCTTTTTGGATGGGTAAAATTTTATGAGTTGGAGTAACCAACAAGCTCTAATAGCAGAATGTCTTTAGTTATAAGTGTGACGTGTTGCGCTTGGACAACAGTGAAAGTATAGACTTATACTTGCATCCAGTATATATAAAAGTTTGTTTGTTTGTAGTTTGTTCCCTGTTCGTCTTCTATGCGTTCCTATACTATTAATCCGATTGCGATGAAACTTTGGTGAGTTATTATGTGCTTGCCTGGAAAGGTTTCTAGTTTTTCAAATGATCTTTATAAAAATCCCATAGTTTTTATCCGATTATGATAGTACTTAGCCCCCGTATACTTCAAAATAAGGTGGTTTGGTAGCTAGCGGTGAAGGACTAGAGTACTAGCTCCGCATGCCGAAGGTCCCCTGTTCGAATCCGGCAGCTTGTATGGGTGTTTAAGTGTAGTGTCTGTGAATGTCCGTCCTGTGATGTGTATAACTGTTTTGGAAATGCAAACTGGAAGAAACTGAAAGCACTGGATTACACATAATCACTGGTGAGTTGGGTGTATGGCTTCAGACTCCTGAAAATAAAAAAATAAAAAAGCTTTCAAGGCGCTTACTTCCGAAAGGTTTTTCTTTTCCTGTCTCGGGTTCGAATCGTATGGTGAGCGGAGGTTTTAGGAGTTGTATTTGGTTTACGAGCTACACCGGGACATTCCGGGTTCTGATTCCAGCAAAGACTTAAGAAAATTAACGTGTAATGAAGTCATAAATATGGATTACATTGATTGAGCAGTAAACAATACTTAGGAAAAGTATAAACCACAGAGAAATATTACAATTATTCTGAAAGATACTGAAACAAAAACAATTAATGATGTATAAAATCACATACCGTTTTTTGACATTGTCACTTTTTCCTTGTGCAATGGCCATGTATGTAATTATAAGACTGAAGTGTAAGGTTGCCTTAAAACAAAAGGAGAGAGTGCATTTATGTTGTTTATTTTACTTGATAAACTTGTTTTGTAGTAACAATCTGAGTATAGAATCAAAGATTAGCAAGATAAACCACCCTTTAATATACATAATTTCTCTCTTTTTAAATCTTTCTACTAGAACTTTGATATTCCAATAAAAACCACAATAGGAGAAACTGAAATTCGGTATATACTTCTATCATAACTTATTAGCTATCACGTAACTCGCTAATAAACTTGTGCTGGTTTATAGATCCCGGACTGTTCGGAGGAACACACGATAACTCACAAAATTTTAATTAGTTCTAGCAATAACCATGAGGTGCGTTTAGCCATTATGATTTCCCGTTAACCGAGAAAATGGTTTTCTTACGGCAACCTAGGAGTTTGTCAGGTATGTTTTATCATCTGACCAGTCGATTTTTAATAATTTATTTGTTTTTCTTAAAGGTATTCAATTCCTCGGTCGTTATAGGTGTGCAAGGACAGTGGGCAAGAATCGAGGAGGAATTTTGTCATGGCCCCACCTACGACCCAAGTGATTTCTGGAAACCATCGAAAACTTAAATCTGGATGGGCGGTCGAAAGTTTAGCCAAACCGTTTCTACTCACTCTCATCGTTCGATGATCCGTCATTTTAATTATATGAAATTTAAATGTTCAAAACTTTAACTGTTTAAGCATTTACATTTCAAACAGGACAAAAGCTAATGATAGGAGCAATTAGATTAGCCTATAGCTCATACGGATAAAATAATCTTCGGATGATTATAAAATCCGTTTTTCTCCTCGTGGGATTTTTAGGTTAAGGCTATTTTAGTTTCTTTAACGTATTTAGATATCTTATGAATAATTTATCTCAATAGTTAATAAAAGATGTTATAAAGAGTAACGTTTGTTATCTCTGAATACCAACGAAAAGCACTTGGTACCAATAAATGCTATTAGTGCAATAACACCATCTATAAATACCAACATTTGTATGACTTTAAATCTCTTATAGACAATGTAGAGTATCTGTGTGTATTTTTTAACTTTTGGCATTAATTAGTATTTAATTTTTGCTCATTAATAATATGGATTTAGGTTAGTTGGCATTTTTGCATTAAAGATTAACCAATTATAAGAACCAAGATGGACCAATAGGAGTTTCCAGCATTTTAGTAAAGAAAACCTTGCTGATATTAGTATCCACTGCAACTATAATTGCAATCCTCCCTCGTACGCTTTTACGCGCACACAAACATACGCACAGACACACAAACACACACACTTAATTAAATTTGCCGCCATATTTTATTCTATTTATACCAAGCAAAAGTAGTTCAACGTTGCTATTTCAGTTTTACCAACCTATAGTTAGTTAACATAACTTGGGATTATTTTAAATGAAATATAATTTAATAGATGATCTTCACACGTTATTGGTTAGCTGTTCTGCTGAAGTGCACTGTTAAAGTTACCACAAATTTTCGGTCTTACTGATACTTATGACGCAGAAAAAAAGTGCAAGAAGATCAGACCTCATGTGGTTTGCTGGAATGTTAATATTCCGTGAAACTGAAAGTGATTTGGCAACGTTATTACTGTGTGTTGCACCAGTTTTTTTACCTTCTCAGTACATCTTTATATATATAAAAATCTCGTGTCACGATGTTCGTCCGGGATGAACTCCGAAACTACATAACCGATTTAGATGAAATTTGGCTTACTGTGTGTAATTTAGTCCAACTTAAAAGATAGGATAGTTTTTATCTGGATTATAGACCTCAATATTTATTATTTGTGAAATAAATGTTCATTAAATGTTTGCCATAGAACAATGGTTTGTAATTATTTGTAAACCACCAAAGATAAGCGGTCTGCTGGCTTAGTGGTTAGGGCGTCTGACTGGAGATGGAAAGGTCCCCGGTTCGAGTCCCTGTCTCGGCGGTGATTTTTATAGACACTTAACCCAGCATTAATCTCCGGTGCAGCATGCTGTGTAAGGTTAAATATGCCAGGACGGTACTGTGGTTCGGATTCGACGTTAAAATGTAAGTCCCCTGTACCAGGCAGGATGGGCGGGCTAGGTAAAGGCGCCTACGACAGTGGCAGAATGCCCAGCCAGTAGAAACCATGTCACCAGGTCATTACGACCACACGAAATTATTATTATAGTTCCATAAGTTTCTAACAGATGGCGATGTGTTAACTTATCGATACAACACTTGGTTAGCTAGGTTGGGTAATCATCCAGTAGACCAAGTTCTGTTTCAATTTATTTATGCTACAGTTTATTCCTAACAGATGGCGGTTTGTTAATTTATCGAACCATCCAGTAGATGGGGTTGTATTTCGATTTATTTATGCTACAGTCTATTCCACGCCATATGTGCGAATTTCTTCAATTTTAATTGTGCTGTGTATTGTGTTATAATTATACCGTATTGTTGTTCATCGTTTGTGTGTCATTATACCTAACGACAAAGTAGTTACACACATGAATATACGTTGAATATACATTGAAGAAAACGTTACGATAAATTCGAATCGTGTAAGTATTTCTCGCTAGCTTATCATTTTTCTTCTTCTTTCTGTTCAGCTAGAGACCATGTGTCAATTTCAATTCCTCTCCTGTTGCTTTTTCTTTCTTCCTCCCCAGTACTCCTTCATTATTGCACTCCTCTCTACCTTTGAATCCTGCCATATTCAAAGTCTGCTATCGAAAAAAATTTCTTTCCATACAGTTCACTGGTATTATTTCGTTTCAAATCTTTCTAAACCTCTTGAAAGCCTGGTATCATCCATGCTATAAATGTATCGAAAAAAATATAATTCTTCTTTTTCTGTTATTTTTCAATGTTATTATATATTTCCTCATTAGTTCTTAACTTCCATTATACTGTATTTTTCAATGGACCCAAAAATTCCGGTTTCACCACTGTATTATAGTGTCTTATTTTAAGGCTTTCAGAAAGGCAATTTTTGTTGTAATTAAAATATTTTTCAGTGAAATGTCGCCAAAGAATCTAAACTCGACAATGCGTGTAGCAGAGAGGCATGACGCACGATGAGAGAGTTCATCCATGGAGGAAGGAAATATTTCCTTCCTCCATGAGCTCATCAATCAGCAACACAAATCGCGGCAAGTAAGGAAGTTCAAAGAATCAGGACAGCTGAGCGTCGTATGCAAGAATCTTGTGGCTTCCGCCAGACAATACCAGTGATTCCTCGCTCTACTTTTGCCGATGAGATTAACGTATGTTTAAAACAATCGTTTTTATGGCGGAATGTCGAAACACTTTGATTGACCATGAACATGCGAGTACAGTTACAAAATGATCCATCGGCACAAGTATTTCGTAAGCAATTGCTGGATATTGGTAAAGGTGAAATAGAACTGCATCGAAATACACAATACATCAAATTGCCAGACAAATTCTGCACTGTTGTTCACTCAGAAATGAACTAACTCAGCGTGTGTTCCTGGATATATCAAATAATTACTTAGATCATAATTGGATCAGTAATCGTGCTATTTTGGCAGCAAAAAATGTTGATGTCAACGAAATTAACTTCCAGATACAACAGTTGTTGCCAGGTGATCTGATGTCTTTTAAATCAATAGATACTATTGTAGATGAAAATGAAGCCGTAAATTTTCCAAATGAGTTTTTAAACTCTTTGGATATAACAGGAATGCTGCCACACAATCTCCGGTTAATGATTGGTTCACCGATTATTCTTCTTCGTAATTTGAATCCACCTAGATTATGCAACGGTACACGTTTGGTGATCAAAAGGATTACCAGAAATGTTCTTGAAGCAACTATTTTGACTGGAATGTTTAATGGAGAAATCGTCCTGTTGCCACGTATTCCAATGATGTAGTCATAATATCCAATACTATTTAAAAGGCTTCAATTTCCGATTCGTTTGGCTTTCGCTATGACAATAAATAAGTCACAAGGCCAAACAATGTCCGTTTGCATTAGCAAAAGACAGGCTAACTAAAAATATTGTGCACCAATTAGCGCTTAGATAAATTAAAATTATAAATTGTAATAATTTAAAATGATGAAAATAATTGTTAAAAATGTTTAAAAATCAACTTCATAGGCCTCATTTATAAAACTGAAATTTCAGTTTATATAAATAAATAAATAAATTATATAAATAAATAAAAATAATTTATTTATTTATTTTTATAAATATCAATTTTTATATAATTTCAATTAAGTAATTTGTAATAAAATGTAAATTAATTTTTTTATGATCGTTTGTCCTTAATTTCAACTCTCCGTAATTATTTACCAATTACATTTGAATTTCCAAATCGACTACAATGTTTTGTCTTTATTAGTGAATATTAAATTGACTACTTTAGGAAGTTTAGAATAACATTAATCCAACGTACTATAATTACAAAGTCACAGCAACGCGTGACCGGGTGAGCTAGTTTCAATATAATTTGTTACAAATTATTGGTGATAAATATAGCCAAGTGAATTTACAATAATATTTCTGATTAAATTATATGTACATTTATCTGTTTCGTGGACATCAAAGTGGTTGCTCTTCAGTCCCACTCAATAACATCACCAATATGGTGTAGTATAACAGGCTACCATAATAATTACTCGGTGAAATGGGTAACCAAGGAAACGTTTAGATAAAGAGAGATGAAGGAATGATCAAGACTAGACAAGCTTGATGAAGGCGGTGTGGTGTTCGCTTTGGATTTTAAAGTTACTGTGAAAAAAGAACCTGTACTTATTCAAATGATTAAGAATGTTATAATATTATAATAAAAAAGGGAATTAAGTCATATTATATTATTATTTATTTGGCGAAGCTGGATGATGGATGAGTTAAACAAATACGAGATCAACGATTAGAAATACGAGAATGGGGATCGCAAGTTACAAACTTTTACGGACAGTATTTTTTTTATCAACGTCCTTTAAGATACTATCCGCAGTAAGCTTAAATTCTTCATAATCTTCTCCGAAAATAAACATGGGTGATGTATCTTTTTAAAACAATTCTGTGATGGTATGGAAATAATAACACAGTTTAAAATCTGTAAGAGCATTTGCAATGAAACTGTGTTCATTTGAAAGGAACAAAAGTTTCTTTTTACTTTGTTATCCGACATTTCTAAATCAAAGTTAATATTCTCATTTCAAAGGGCTGATTCCATTTTGTTCAGTATTTTCTATCTACTATTCAAATAAACAATTTGGAATGAATATAAAATGAACAACCAGTTTCTAGAAAAGCTTAAGGGCCTTGCATGCGCTTGTAATACAATGAATTGCATTTCATTATTTTACCGCATTTTTCTCAGTTTTGGATATGTGTAGCTTGAAGTACAATTTTATGATTATCTTGCTGAAAAATGACTGTGTGAGACTTTTAAAAACAGAAGAAGCTGTACGATCAATTGTATTTTGTATTTAAATGTACAATAGAACAAATACAGTTATACGATTAAAATATGTTAAATATTTAGTAACTGGATTTTTTACTATCATTTCGATCTGGAACGCTCTGAATCCATTTTAACTATTTCATGCATCAAGGTTTTGTCTGCTTGCCGAGACGCAGTATGGTGTAGAAAATAAATGACAGTACAGCTATACGCCGCTCCCTTAGGTAGCTTTAGAAATACCCGAGACAATAGCGGCATCTGTGGCAGCGTTGAATACATTTCCAGCGTGACTACGTTGAAAAGGTATTAAGGATTCAGGTCTATGTATCACTGATTGTTTCCCTCAGTTACAAAGATACGATTTTTTATGTCTCCAGTTCTAAGCTACATACCGAGTGTGGTAGGTGAGCGGCAACGATTTCGCCTGCATTTGAAAGGAAGCGGGTTGAAATCCTCTCCCACCCATCCAGATTTAAGTTTTTCATGGTTTCCTGAAATCACTCCAGAAAAATTACGGGATGGTTCCTTCAAAGGGCCATGGGTGAATTAAAGCCAGTTCCGTGCCCCCAGAGCTTTCCTGTCTCTTATGACCTCGATACAAGCCAGGCAAAAAACGTAGCCAAAAAAAACTTCATTGCTTCATATGTTCTAACCTTTGCGTTCCCAGACAGTACTTGTAACCAAATGTACCTTCGTTTAATCTTAATAATCCGACGTCCACAAAATATTTATATATATGTACTGTATTAAATGTATAAAGATATAACTTTTTTATCTTAGTTTAGAAGAACACTATTTGCTATAGTCATTCTCATTTTAAAATTGTTCTTGATCCGTCGTTCATAGTTTTAATTCATCAATAACCAACTTATCTTCATCTCCGAAAATATGTGATGCCGTATTTACATTTAACCTACCGTTTCATTATCATTTCCATTAAACTTCATTTTACTGATCTTGCATTTATTTATGATTAGTTATCATCTTACTGTTGTAAGATCCTTGTCTCATATTTGTTTCAAGCCATTCACCAGTTCTTTCGTATCCTCAGTCTTCTCTCCCAACGGGAAAGCATAATTATCAGAGCACTTCGCAGTAAACATTTTTCGTGAATCCTTATATCATAGTCAAAATTATAACTACAGTTAATGGAATCTTATTTGAAAGGAGATACCTCTACTAAAAGCGGTCAACCACTGCCAAAATGTTCAAATTTATGATATTTATTGATTTTATCCAGCACCGAATTATTTAGGCGTATTTAATATTTTTTATGTATTAATTCATTATACTCACCAGTATTTCAGTAATTATTTTGGCAATAGATTTTATTTGTAATCTTTTAATAAGTGCGGCTGCATAAACACAGTGATTGAGATGCGAATGAGTAAAAATTTGTATCTAATTGTTCACATCACATGATATTTGTTCTCTTTTCTTCTTAGCGACTGTTTTTTTAAACCGTCTTTAGTAGAAACTAATTAAGTTAAAATTACAACTGAAAAGACATCACTAAATTTAAACATCCAGCGACTCATCCATCAATAATATTTCCATCTGATATGGCTTGAAACATAAATTTCTTTGATAAAATGATTATTACCGTCGTAAATTTTATTTATTTTTTGTTCTAAAAATATATGTGAGTTTTACTGTTGTGATAACCTATATCTTCTTCTTCACCACATTTTCCCCTTCGATTAGTTTTACTCATCGTTGGAATGGTCAAATAATTTTCAGGCCGCATATCCTTGTTGACGGCATACCTACTACCAGGTCGTACTAATTGGGGAAGTGATATGTCTGCCATCTGTCTGCAAAATGTGTAACTACATTCAACGTGTTATAAACAGGTTTGTTGTTCTTGAAATGTGTAGTTTATGAGGCGGTAGTGATTGGGAACCGCCCTGGTATTCACCTTGATGGTTGTGGAAAAACGCCTAAAAACTGCAGACAGGACGGCTGGTACGCCTGCGCAGTCCGTTTTTCCTCCCGGATCCAGTAGTCGTCTCACTGAGCCACGCCTGCGGATGTTGTAATAACCAATTTTGGCTCACTGAATAGTATATTTTCATGTTAAGGTTATAGTATTATATAATTACCTATTATAGAAATACCACCCTACAGGAATAATTTTCGTAGGGTGTAGTAAACTTTCTGATGTGAATAATAGAGTGTAACAAAGAGCTGGCACTTCTAGCCTACAGAATGCGCCACTGTTCCACAGATACGAGGGCACCTTACTACGCTAGAGGGAGCAGCTAGCAACACTTAGCGTTGTAGATCACCTGGCTCGCAGAAATATACGCTATGCCTACAACTCTGGGCTGACAAACAGGCTGCCAGCCGATGCAATTAATTGGCAATCCATTAGGTAAGGTGGAGTATGATTCATGTCTTTTCATGTATACTATTTTACGTGCCACGAGAAAGAGCATGATGTATTCATTCTCATCCTGGTCTCTTCATTCTGCATAACAGAAGTTCCATGTGTAGGCGATCAGTTCTCTGAGCAAGACCAGAAGCTACGTGGAACAATTCGTCACTACTTGCTGTCGACGACAGCCACCTTCGTTGCATCTATACTGCCGCTCCACGTCAGTGCTACATACTGTCGCTGTAACATTCCATGTGGATTATGGATATTGGTTATCACGTCGACTTTGCGTAGGGGAAAGTTGTAGTGCATTCTGACAGAAACTTGCTATTAAATAGATTCAGTAAATCTACTGCAGATATCTCATATCCTGCTAGGTCAACCAGAAATAATCAGAATTTTTATTTACTCTCGCTTATGAATTAATTTTATGTTGTAATTTCAGCAATGAATGTAAAGCTTTTACATACTCTTGATGAAGGTAGATTTTCGGATCCCATTTTAAAAGAACGAAAATTACCCATCTTCTTTAATAACTGAGACAGAATTAAGAAATACTTTACCAATTACAAATCTATACAGGTAATGGTTTATGTGTTTTATCCTGTGATGACGTCCAATTCTATTAAAAGTCATAGCGGCTACACTACGCTGACCATTGCTTGAATATGGTGGTGTAGTTCGGGAGCCACATTTTGGGTATCGAATGTACGAGTTGGATGGCGTCTAAAGGAGAGCAGGTAGATTTGTTTCTGGATATTACAACTGATCCCAGTCAGAAACAGACATGATAAAGGTGCTGGATTGGGAAACAGGAGGAAGGTGAAGAGAGTGCTGGGAGTGTACAATGCGTATGTTAGTGATGAGGTTTGTAGTGATGATGGTCAAAGAATTAGGAGTAGTGCATGAAAAGGATAAGATGGAAGTAGGTACAAGGTAGCACTCATACATTCCTTTTTGAAGGAAAGATTATCATGGATGGAAATAAATACCAAGGAAAGTGATAAAATAATTAACCAGAAACGCTAAACAAGTTTAAAATTCGTAAATGGCAAAAGTAAATGGGTTGAGAAATTTAAGTATATTAGATAATAATAAGAAAGTTATAAGATGTGGTAATAAGATGACCAGGGAATTGTCACTGGGGCATGCGCTTCATCGCAATTATACACAATTCAAATAATAAATGAATGTTATCGTAATTCTCTGGATAAACAAGAACTGAAACGAACAAGCTGATCCGAGTCAAGCCGAGTCGTCGTTAACGGCTGACAGGCCACAGTGCGCTCACGTCTGGTCGATGAGGCCTCTCTGGTCACGCGACCACAAGTGTCAGAGCCAATACGTAATTACGGCATGGCGCCTGGCCAGCTTGAAGAGTCTAACTGTGCACACACCAGCCGCTGAGCAAACACATAGTACTCACAGGCCGGCAGGTGGTAATTACTCAGCCGCTGGCATCACGCACTAGCAGCCTGTTGCCGCACACCGCATATCGCATACATGTGTCAGCCCGTACACGGTATTTAGCCCTTGTCATTACTACACCAATAGGTCGTAAGAGTCACAACACCGTGACTTATCATAAGGAAATCTCGTTATTCAAGAAAGTTCCATACGGATTAGTGAAATAACGTCTTTTTTATTATTTTAATTGCTTCAGTGGTACATAAACAAACTGAAGTTGACACGTATAATAATTTGTATTCAGATTTAAATAATGAGGAGTTTGTAAATTTGACTCTCATTTTCAACTGAGTAAAAAACAAAAGAATTTAGTCCGTGAGGAATGAGAAATACGCGAGAAGACTCTTTTTCCATAGTTCAAATACGTGGATTATGTTATCGATCATTCACAGCATATTTAGTGGGGTGGCGCAATGCTGCACCGTGTCCACAACTAGATTAATAACGGTGTGATGTCCGTGTAAGTGGTCATTAATATAGCGTACTACCTCCTGCTGATCAGCTGAACCATTTTTTTTTCTCATAACTGTCCTAGTTACAGACAGTTGGTTCTCTTATTCACCTGGGTCCTTGAGTCATGCCAACAGCATGTTATTTTACCCTTTTACTGTGTCTGAATACGTTGTTCGACGTGGTGATTCTAAACACTGTAATCGATCAATCCACATCACGTCCTGCGACTTAATCGTTACTCCCAGTGAGTAGGTTCCACTGAGCTTTCAAGTTTCACTCGTTTTGAATCAACTTCAAAACTTTTTATTCAAGTTGTTACAACATCACATGAACGAGCTCAAAATCAAATCAGTTTTTACGTTTTTATGCATCGTGATCTTCGGGATTATTAGAGGCGGGAAAGCACTTGGGGCAAGGAACGGGAAGGAATTCAGCCATGGTCTATTGAAGGAAGCATCCCGGCATTCGCCTGAAGTGATTTTGGGAAACCATCGAAAACCCAAATTTCGATGCCCGGACGGGGATTCGAACTGGCGCTCTCCCTAGCAAATACGTTTGTCAGCAATTTTCTTGAGAAAGTTAATTTTTTGGTATCGAGGTATTTTCGTCGTTTTTAAGTAGACGAATTAGGTTTTATTGCCCTTAAACTAATTTGCAAAGAAAATAACAATGTTCGTTCTTAGAGGATCAAAGTTTTTGCAACTCATTGCTACTGACTTGTACAGTCAACAGAATGCCAGCAAGAGTCGACGGATAAATTAATAAAGGTGGTACGAATTCTGTTACACTAATCTCACATAAATGATATTTTTACCCAGCAAAGATCAAAAAATTTTGATACACATTATGTGGAATTGATAAAAATTGAGGAGGGAAGCATCCTTTCAATAACCTATTGCTAATTTTACTCTAAAATGGGTAAATTTCGCAATATTTATCATACCCTAAACATAAATTAATTGGGTTGAACAACCAGTAGGTAATAGTAAAACCTTATCCCAATTTACTACTTCAGTGTATAAAAATTTATTGATTCATATAATACACAACACTCGATACAGGCGATAGTTTCACCAGATTACCATATGATGTTCAGCAGTTTGATTTACCCAGTCCTAGTAAAATTCTGCGTAATGAAATATTTGTTGCTTAGAAGTATGTGAAAAAAAGAAAGCCTGGCGTTACATGGATACCCGTAAAATATTTAAATTATCCCTCCAGTCAATCTGAAATGAGCAGGGAATGCAAAAAAAATTCGGAGAGGTCAATCGCTCGTCCGGAACCCGGCCTATATTCGGCGTAGCAAGTAGTGGAGCCGATGATATGGTTATCAGCAGTGGAGGCAATAGGAAGGGAAAATTCAGCAGTATTAGATAGTCCTTAGCGCTAAAATGATGGCTTGATCCGTCTATCGATTGATTGAAGCTGCCTGCTCCGGATAAATGAAGTAGTGAAAAATTTGATAAAAACCTCTTTGAAGGATCAGTTTACACTCCGTTTCATAATTTCGATCTTAAATCACATCAGATCGCTGTGGCTACGAGCTTCACCGATTATCTTCATTCTGTTCGATAATTATTAGTTGTTTTTTTCTTGTGGTTTTATAGCTCCTCGAGGTCATAAGAGGTGGGAGAGGATTGGGGCAAGGAATAGAAAGAAATTCAGTTACGGACGTTTTAAGGAACCATTCCGGCATTTACTTGGAGTGATTTCGGTAAGCCAAAAATACCTAAATCTAGATGCTGGGTGGTGTTTTGAAATAGTGTCCTCCCGAATGGGAGGCCACATCATTACACTCGCCCACAACGCCTAGTCCTTTTCTAAATCGTAATGTAAAGCTTGAAACTGCCATCAGTAACTATTCGAGATAGCTAGTTCAGTCTTATAAGTGTTCTCCTTTTATCTAGTACCTCGTGAATTCCGAGAACAGTTTCACATTTGTAACCTTACCCGAAAAGTTATTATGGCGCTCGCAGATAATTTGTATTTTTTAATAAACCTGTGATTTGGACAGTAAACTTGTGCTATGGAGCAACAATTTCACCTGTTGTCCCTTACTGGCTTCTATAATTTTCTCATATCCGCCTGTAGTTGAACATCTATTCATTGGTTACTACAAACTTAACAGTCGCTCCATATCTGCTGTCTTTTGTACCTTTGTCGGGGCTACTATATAACTAGTAATGTTTTTTGCTGTTGCAAAATTTAGTAACTTAAACGTTCGATAACACTTTATGGTAGCGAGTATGGACTTGAAGAATAATAGAATGAAGGAAAATTGAAGCTTTCGAAATGTGATGTTCTAGAAGGATGCTCAAAATTATGTGGACAAATAAAGTACTAAATAAACATGTTTTGGAGATGATGGGTGAGGATAGTAGGTTGTAGAAGGGACTTACAGTAAGAAGAGACAGAAATGTGTTCACGTTTTAAAACATGCAGGGATGGTTAATTTATAAGTTGAGAGAACTGTCGAAGGAATGAACTGTAGAGGTAGGCCAAGATTAGAATATGTGAAGCAGATAGCTGAAGACGTAGGTTGTAAGGAGTATATTGGGATGAAGAAGTTAGTCCAAGGTAGGAAAGAATGGTGGATTGCATCAAACCAGTTGAGAAACTGATGATGGCAAAAAAAGGTGTTTAACGTCCGGGATTTGACACTTGATTGCTGGTATGTTTCGTGCGCTAACTTTTATGTTACCTTAAGTGCTTCGCTGTTCTTCACCACATGTTTCCTAACATTAGGGATCGGCTGCCTTTGACAATTTTTACTCATCATTGGTATGGTCGTATTTAGAGCTTTGGTTTTACAGCCCCATGCCCTTGCTAACGCCAAGAATATTATTCCTACTGCCAGGTCGTACTACATACTAATGGACGAACCAAAGTGTTGCCATCTGTCTGAGAAATGTGTATATAATATGTGTATTTTTTGTTTGTGAAATGTGTATTTTATGAGGCGGGACTACCGTCGAAAAATCTCAGTCAGGACCATCTGTACGTGGGGTCCTCGCCTCGTGCCCGCACCGTTCTACTTTCTCGATACATATTTTGGTGCTCATTTCACTCATCCACACTGGCGTGTTTGCTTCAAGTGCTTCACTAACCATTCATTAATGTTCAGACGTTGCTGAGTCGAAATTTGAATGTTCACTGTTGCTTGTGTCCTATAACTTCAATATCCCAACATAATGTTCGATTGCTCGGCACCTTCAATTCGTCAGCATGTTACTTCATCTCAGTACCATATTTCTAAGTTTTTAACGAACAGTAATTCAAGATTATTAGGCCATTCCGTCAGCTTCAGTGTTTAAGTAATGAAGAATTGTGTGCTTTTCAATATCAATGAAAATCATACTTTACCCTAAGAGAAAATGAAACGGAAGACAAGAACAACATCAGTGATTGATGTGAGACTCTAGTTGACAACATGCTGGACGTACAGTTTTACTAAATTGCGTAGTCCAATAGTTATGGGGTGACATAGTGTTTAAGTCAAAGATGCATTTTTGCGTAGCGCCAGTTGCGATAGTTAACTAACTTTTGATTATAATGTCCTGATATAAATTCGAAACCTTTCTGCATTGCAAATGCTAACGATTTACTATACTACTGAAACTACAAAAAAATCACTCCTCACCGTATAGAAACACACACCACTGCATTGTTAGGCTCCTGAAGTGTCCTGTCTCTTGCCAGTATCCTTTATGAGTATTTAGCTTCGTTTACAAATATTTTTGTGTGTTGGTTATTGATTTGCACCACCACATGTTACTTAATGTTTCACAATAGTATCCGTTGCTCAAATTTGTTTCTATCTTTACCAGAACTGAATTTCCAGCTGTGGTGTATAAAATGCAGTCACCTTGTACGTTACTTACTCCACTGTTATGATTATTATAATGCTCTCTGTATGACAAGTTCATTTAAACTTCTATCTGTCTACCATTTGAAAAGGGAAAGTTAAAAAAGTGACCGAGAAATGTTACTGAGTATATTTATGTTTTCTTTCTGACTTCACACCTCGGCGACTTCGAGGTCATTAGAGGCGGGAAAGGGCTTGGGGCAAGGAACGGAAAGGAATTTGGGTGTAGTTTTTAGAGGGAACCATCAGAACATTTGCCTAGGATTATTTGGGGAAACCATGGAAACCCATATCTGGATGGCAGAACGGGTATTTTATCCTGTGTCCTTCCGAATGCAAGGCTAAAGATACACATGGCACTGAGTTCATTGGAGCACATTGCAAATCGCTGGTTTGCGACCGAAAGGGATTCCAGAGTGGAGGTCAGCATCACCGCACAATATCACGCAGCATCGCAGAGCCACGGTTGCGGTCACGTGCACGTAACGATCCCTACACGGCACGTGCAGGAGACGGGCACGTGCGTTGCGGTGCTGCCGAACCGCGTAGGCGGCCTCAGAATGGTATTGGGTCACTGTCCTTATCCACCTTGATTTCCAATTAGTATGCTGTTCTCTCCGCGATGCAAGTACACAATCCAGAAACATAAATTTATATATAGCATGCCTCAAATATAGCTATCATCTTGAGAATTTGATATCTTTGCACTCACACAGGACTGAATGTAAGCCTCAATCTGATCTAGGCTTGAAGTAAGTATCAGTTCCTGCAAATAGTTGAATCAAAGTTGTTAAATGCTAATACTCCAACGTAATATTAATATAAACCAACCTGAAAAATAAATTTGAACAGAAATCGACTATTTTTCAGTGTATGTTGATGAATCACTGCATTCACACAATAAGTTTGTCTTCCACAAACTCTTTTACTAAATTAATGGATATGCAGAACGTTTTATAAATTGTAAATGTTTCAACTCACTAATAATATCTCAACTCAAGAATTTTGTCCATTTAAATCAATTATTTTATGATGAAAAACGAAATCGCAGTTCACTAAAAATTTTAATGGCCTGTGCACTCTAAGTATAACGGTTAAGTGTTTAAGGAGACTATTTTTTAAAGTTCAGAGAACAGTTCCAGCTTCAAATCGCGGTGGGGCCAGAAGTATTTAAGAGTTGAGGTTGATGATATGAGTGACTCAGGAAATTCTGTTGTTCGGATTCCACATTAAACTGTAGGTTCCAGAGGAAAGGAACTGGCCGTCCTTCCCCTGAACGCAATGGCTTAGTATTGCTCCTTCGGAAGGATCCAATGAAATTTCGGGTTGTGGACTAAGCTAATTTTTTTTGTTATTTTTTAAATCAGATGGTGATTTCGAATATTTTATCGTATGTACTATTTTCAGAAATTGAACTCGGTTTTAAGCGAAGAGATTCTTTTGTGAACTAATTATTTCGTAAGTTCATATCTATAAAGAATGGCTGCATTAGACCTTTTTCTATATTGAACACATTATATCAAAGAGAATCTGCATAATCTCTTTTGCAACCTTAATCACGAAGCAGCCTAAGTTTCTTTTTAAGTGTCGGTTCATCATTGACTTTGCTGCTCCTATCGCCCAGTATCAACATGAGTAGAACGCTCGTGAGAGTAGCAGAGATTAATGTATTGAGAGTTTTATGTTCAGCGGCACGAGTCGTATTCCTAAACCAATCATATTTCTGAAATAGGAAACGGAATTTTTAACGTCACAATTCGATTAGAAAAGATATCAAAGTGTTTGTGACGGACCGTGTGAAACGAAAGTCCATCCATACGCACGAGAAGCGAGTGAGCGTTGTAGGATATAAGCTAGTATATATGCTAGAAGTAGGTCCAGCGAGGCGCTGAACTATGAAGTTTCTGGAATATTATAAAAACTTTTTTTTTAATGGACAATGCACTTATTTAGAATTATTAAACATAGTTTTGCGAGGCAGTGGCGGTGGGAGAGAGCAGGTGAATCACCAGGTCGTTGCGACAAGTTGAGGGAGAGTGAAGAGAGATTCTGTCGGGCGGGCAGCAAGGCCTCCAGGGGACAAAAGCCGACCCGCCGCCCCCGACAGGTACGCCTCCCCCTTGTCGGCGGATTTGGGCGGCGGCCTTTGTTGTTGGCTTGACAGCGAGGTCAGGCCATACATAGGGAAGGCCTTTTACCGATATGCATTTCTTTCATGATTTCTTGGAAAGGCAAAGCTTTGGCCACGAAACGTGTGGAATTTTATTTAACGTGTTGGGCTTTTACTTTTTTCAAAAATTATGATACAAAAAATTTATTGAAAACGCCAATACTTTGTACATTTGTGAATGTATACATTTTATCTGTTCCGAGGTTACTTCGTACTTTTTAAAAAGATTTATTTCGGGATATGCGTGTATACTGTTAGAAAAAAAGAAAAGTTTAAAATTACATTTCCGAAAATTCCTTGGAAATTTTCTTTATGATTTTACCCTTCGTCGACATTGAGGTAATTAGAGAAGGCAGAGGACTGTGGATAAGGAACTTCGGTCCTGGTATGGTAAAAGAACCATCTCGGCATTCACCTGGGGTGGTTTAAGCGAAAACAATGTAAAATCGAAATCTGCGTAGCTGACGGTTGTTTTTAACCCACTTCCTCCCGAATTCCAGTTCGGAGGTTTACATCTGAAGTTTACATCAACCATCACATTTACTTTATGGAAACAGCTACCGGTGTGATACAAGTCAAGTATCATTAAATTACCTACTTAAAAAATTTAATGTTGAGTATTCCTATACAATATATCTTACGAGTCTTTTTGAAATCATAATTTGCTGTATGTTGCAGTATGGGTTACTTCAAGTATTAATGAGAAATTTTTAAGAAAGGTGTCAGAAGTTTACGATTATTACTGGAAATATTCTCAGCATGATTGGCGATAGGAGCACCATCTTTGCTCAACGCCCATACAATGTTTCTCACAATTCTCCTAGGTAAATTGGATCTTGCATGATTGCACTCACGGGGATGAATAACGTTACCTGGTGCATTCTTATAACGAATATTACGAACAGTAGATTCCATTTCAGCTACTTAACACACAACTAACAGTTTCAATTAAGAAAATACAATTTCTAATGTTATTAAACAGATGTTTAGTATAAATTTCGAAACATACCTGTTTCTTTTTAAATCTGTATTTGGTTTTAAATAATCATAATATAATACGTGAATAACTAAATAATTTACTGTGATTTTTAATGTAATTTCAATTGTAAGGACACTGAATGTAGAAACTCAATTGCATTTTATCCTACTGGGTACAGTTTATAAGTGTTGCCATCTTCGTGGAAGTTATATGTTCTTCTAGACATAGTATTTATACTGGAAGCATTCTTAGATTGTTGAACAGATTATTTGTCGTATTATCGCAAATACTTTTTAAACAAAAAAAACTCTGATTTTTTACAAAAGACGTAGTTTTCAGAATATTTCCCTAAAAGGAATGATGCTGCTGTTATTTTTAATGATCAAGTTTTGAAAAAAACCTTATTTTTTATAATCTGTCTTATCCAGATTTGTTTGTTACGTATTTAGGTACGTAGGAAAGATATTCACTAATTACTAATTATACATTCGTTTCATAATATGGGTAATTTGATATTATGTGATAAATCGTATCAATTGTGTTTTTTGTATTAAGTGATAATTTATTCTTGGTCTGCTTATACTATCATTTGCCGCGCGTTTGAAATTTTTGTGTTTGAATAACTATGTTATCATTGCCATTAAACTTGAGTATATGAGAATTTGTGTGAATTAAGAGCAGCAGAAAAACATGAATTCATACCTCATAAACACCTTGATATGGTAAAACTAGTAGTGAATGAAACTATCAGGGAGAAGAATTAGTTAAACAGTTATAGGTAGAAGTAGATATCGTATCATATTTCTGCTTGTTAATATTCAAATAGTCGTGGAGTATAGGAGAAATAACATAAATAAACAATACCAAATACTTCATGTCACCAAGAAACTAAGCGTTGCTTGTAGTGGAGTAATAACACTTTTTATGTGCCAATGAAGGAGTTATAAATCAAAATCGATAGCACCAAAGGCATCCTTCCAAAACAATAAATAATAAATTGTGCTTACAAAAATTGTGAACTGTAGATTGATCATAAAGATGGATTAAGTTGTTTTTAGACAGAGTCTAAAATGATTCGTTTAAACAGAGTGCTCTTAAAATCGGTTGAAATTTAAGTGGACTGAAAACCTGTAAAAAAAAACAAGTTTTGGAAATGAAGTGCGAATAAATGTATTTATGAGTAAATTTTAAATTTCATGAATACAATGAAGATTTGCATTGTGAGTTGTCAGGAATGCAAAGTGGATTTGGTTCGGATATGGCGGTTAGAAGTATTAATTTTATTTAAAAGAATATGCAGCAGCTGAATGAAAGCATAGAACGTGAAGATTACATGCGGCTGAACAACGTAGCACAATGCATCGTAAGTAGTCGTTGAGTCTGAAACCGAGTCACAATAAAAAAATATATTAATGGATTTATGCTACCTTTATGCATGAACTTACAAGTAATCGTTATAAATATTGATATATTACTGGATTCTCCGTGACTTGTAGCACAGCACAGATGAAAGCATGACTTCCTTCAGCCAATGATGACGTACAACACCAGTTATCTATTTGCTTCATCAGCTAAAACAGTCTGTGAGAGGAAGCGTCCTTCACTTCTTTCCTTCCTCCATTTCCTCTATAATTCAGCACACTCAAACAAAGTAATAACTATAGTATTTTAAATCTTTCTCCCACTCCACCTAAAATTTCCATTCACTGCTTTTCAGACCGACTTTACAAACATTAAGGGGACTTCTCCACTTAACAGTATTATTTACAGTGGGGGAAATGTTCGTGTCTTGACACTTGTGAAAAGGCTGCCCAGATTATTGTTGTGAAAGAAAATTTCCCGGAACCCCCACTTGCCTACCTGTAAGTAGAACGTCATGGCAGACGGGGAAGCGAAACAGATAGTTCGTTTCTTCACTCATCAGTAGAGGCCTCATTGCAGTGCGTTACCTTGTTGTACAAATTACCGCTGCTCGACGATATGCAACGTCTCATGTCTATAACTAGGACGTAAACAGCACCATATCACATGTATTACCAGAAGCCAATTCCATCATGGTAATTTTCCACTCACTTATATCGAATACGACATAGAGAAAGCACTAAAGGCGTTTGCTTAAACAATCCTGTGGGCGACTTAAAACACATTCTTTTTTCTTGCCAAAAGTATAGACTGGCGCAAGAAAAAATGGTGATAGAACTAAAAAACCTTTGTATATTCTTTCCTAGGAACGCAACTATTTTTCTATCGTGTAAGGTATCGTGTACAGTATCTTAATGACCTACTTTAAAGATAGAAATATATTTATTTGAGTTTTTCTTGTACATATTTTGAAAATAATCCATTTAAGCAACTTGAACCCTTCTCTTTTAAAGCATGTGAATTATTTCGCATTGTATACTGTTTATTTTAACGAACTACTGTATCTACCTGTTTGTATATCCATTTCAATTGAATAACGATTAATTTTGACGTATTACCATTTGTGTTTTACTTGTGACATTTTACTGAATATTGTTAGCTTAATAATTGATTTGAAACGCTATTGGACACACATCCTGACTGTATGGCTGAAAGAGCTAAAAGCTATCAAAAAAATAGGTAAATGTGAAATGTCTCATCATAAATTAATGTTACTGTTCAATATGAAATGTAGTGAATTTCAGAGCAGTACAAAACCAATATTAGGACAGTTTTAAAACGTAATATACATCGCCTGGAGTGTGGTTTCGTTTGAATTTCTAATTCAGTATTTTTATTTACAATATTTTGCTCATTCATAGTATGTCCGCTTTCAGAAACGTGTAATTACCCACTGTGCATTACTGTGTCATCACATAAGCGCTGAGTGGTGACTCAGCAGCAGCTCACACAATGGCCGACGATATCGCCCAGATCTTCGGTTTTCGTGAAGAGATATACCCTCTTTCCGAAATAACTCTTCTCTTAAATGCAACGAGGCCACAGCGAAAGGTTCTATTTTACAGAAGAGAAACTGTTCTTCCTTGGCCGGTAAACTAATTTTGTGCAAGAGGCTAGCTTATGAAAATTTCTGGGACACTAAAAGTCTTGTCTCCTAAGTAAAATCGAACCGTTTGTTTTCAATGTGGTTACCGGTTCACTAGAAGCCTAGATTTACGGCGAGCAGTGCATCAGCCGTCATTTGTAATAGAGGAACTCCCCGGCGCTCCACGGTGCGGTGTGGCGCTGCGCTGTGGGAACTGGAAGGCGTGCCAAACCGACGCGTGATATACGACGGACGCAGCCCGCGCGCCGCGCCGTTTGAGGTCAGGAGGAAGCGAGTGTGCGGAGTGTGAGACAGCAGCCAGGGCAGCCCCTAACAGGGCGGCAACCGACCAAACGGGGACGTGCTCGTAGTGTTGGGGCTAATAACATGACGGATATGACGGTCACGTACGCTCAAAGGGGCAGACAAAAAAAAGAGGGGGGCTTTGAGGAGAAGAAACGACACGTGTTCTTGGAAGTAGAGGTGTCACGTTTCTTTGTAACATTGCAGACACTGCTTATTTTGCTAACATAATGTGACAACTATCTTTGAAATGTTTATGTTGTCAACAAAGTTTTTACATCAAAACTAATTTTTATAAATTCCGCTTCGACTCGAATGAAGACGTCAGTAACGTGGTGCTTTAGCAATCAACTGCGAGTCCGTTTAAAAATCAATTAATTCGATTGTTTGTGTGAAGAAAGAAAGAAAAATTATCTCCAGATTTCAATCCATTTATGCTCATTAGTTGATTAATTACTAACAGCATAGAGGAACAACAAAACGCTTGAAAGTTGTAAATATTTTGATCTTATAAAAAAATATATAAGATATAAACAGCACACCACGGACGAATATTCAAGGTAATGCTAAATTTAAATAAATAAGGATTAGTTTTTTCCTTCTTGTTTTGCTGGTTATTAACAATTCGTCGAAGTATTTTCGTAAAACTATGGACAACAAGAATCTGGAAGGCCAGACGGTTATTTCAACCAGTGTCCTCAAGAATGCTAGGTCCTAGCGTTAGTCGCTTGTCCACCTTTCCCTGTGTAAGGATTTGCGCTGTAAAAAACATTTGCGTTTTGCTTAATCGGATTTTTTTACTTTGGCTTTACGCCTCGTCGACGTTGAGGCCTCTAAAAGCGGGATGGGGACAAGGAACGGAAGGAATTTGGCCAAGGCCTTTTGAAGGAAGCATCCCCGCAGTCGCCTGGAGTAACTTGGGGAAACCATGGAAAATCCAAATCTGGATGCCCAGACGGGTTTTTGAATCGCCGTCCTCCCGAATGCAAGGCCAGAACGTTAACCGCTCACCCACCACGCTCGGTTACTTAATCTTATATCACTTTGTTTTAAAAGTTATTTCAATAAAATTATGGGTATACCTCTAAAACGGAACGAAATTCATACTTTAAATAAAAAGTCATTATTACATTCAGTAAAATGTTTTCATAACCTATGACATGAACATACTACTGCAAAAGGTTATTCCTGCCGTTGAGACACGTAGGACTATAAATAGAAGTGCAATGTAAGAATATCTCTTTTCATCACCTCGGTTACAAAATTTGAAAGTATAGTCAGCACAAACTCTTATTTGATTAAATGTCCCCGCCTCTACAAGGACCTAGTTCATCCAATTAATCATTTTATAACAAGATGAAAAGTCGTAGGAGAATCTTCAACACATGTATAATCTCCTTCTCCGTTGAAAGTAAATTCTTGTGGCCAGATTTAAATTAGGCTTGATCAATTGTAAACTGATTATAATGTTTATGTCTAAAAAAAGCTAATTTAGTTAGACGAAAACCTGAGGAACAGAACATTTGCTTGTATCTGTCGGCAAACGTCGAGGTATCTTGCAAGCGGAAACCTAGTTCTAATGTCTTTGTAATGCTAAAACGATAACTTCTGTTTGCTAACTACTCTACAGGTTCTTCGTGTGACGTTAGTTTCTTTATATACCAATACTGCTACTGTACACTAAGTCCTATCTATTGTGTTAAGCAAATTATTTTCCTAGAAGGAAAGATGAAGATTATCGGTATATTTATTTTACTATCTTCTTTTTCTGTAGTTCATAAACTGGTGGTAATTGTAATAATTTGCGTGAATATGGTACCGACGTATGCTTACAATAATATGCAGAGCATAGTTAACTAATAATACATGTTTTTATGTATATTTTGACTAAGCAGTTGATTACTACTATAAAGATATCCCAGTTTAATTCAATAAAAAATTAACATGAAATCACGTTAAAAAATGGCTCACTCCAAGTATCATTTAAATAAGCAATGATCCATTTCTCTTTATTTTATCCCATCACACGAATATTTATTTTCACTAGTTTATGCTTAGACCTTTACGTTAAAGGAAACATATTTGAAAAAAGAAACACCAAGTAACTATTTGCTAAATGCTGTTATGTTGAAAATGTTTGCGTGTACTACCCTGGGCAATAACCGGCAGGAAACTTTGGTTGGGAAACACGGTAATGTTTCCTTATGCTAAAATATAATTGCACTCCACAGCAGAACTTATAATCTATCAACAGTCGGCCACATAGTAGCATGTGATAACGCGACGGTCATCATCGCTTATTCATGAGATTCTTAATATCTGGAATAGAAAAAAATAAAATAAATCCAATTCCAAATAAAAGATTCGATGAAAATATAATTTTCATTTGACTGGAAACTTCATAAGATAACTAACGATTTTGACAGCACTAATATATTTCCTTAAATCAGCCTGTTGTCTTCATTATTTTTACCATAACCTATCACAGCATAACACAATATATTGCTGTAAAATATTTACGAAGAATGAGATAGGTTTTCATTTTTTTTCGTTATTTATTGTATAATTTTACTTTACTCTCTGGCGTCGGCTAGAACAATAGAGTAAAGCACAAATAGATTCCACAAAGGCAACATGCAAGCATCACTTAACATCCCTTGTGCCCACACAGTCACAGAGTGTTCCTAGCTGATCTGAAGGATACTCTAAAGGAGCGTGATTAATATTAGGTCAATATGCTGTAGCGGTAGATATTGAAAGTTATTATGCAAACATGAAGGGAAGCAATATTTCACACAACACTATTTTCTGTAGCATCCAATAGCGGGTCAATAAAGCACGTAGCTTGTGCGGTTATTTCGGCATGCGGGTACTTTGACGAACACCGTGAAAGCTAATTACCACCTACTATTAGCTCTGCTTTGAGGCGCGTATTGAATCAGTTATCCTGTCCAATATAACAATTGAGAGTTGCTTCTACATAAGATTTCTAGATTTTTATTATTATTATTCTTATATTTTTCAATGTCACGGTCTCTTGACGAGAGACGCCGGTTCGTGCCCAGCACAAGTCACGGGTGTTTTAAATGCTGTGTCTGTTGTGAATTGTCTTTTGCTTAGAAGCTCATATACACTTCAATAATAAAGACATACATATGTAGCAATTTGAAAATGCATTGATACTAACTGTTAGATTTGTACGCACAGAACTTCGTTTATTAAAAACATATGTATCAGTTCACTGCGTCACAAACAGGAAACCATTTTGCAGGCCATATTAAGGAATACATTTTCTCTGTTTCTTCCTTTGCTGAGATATCTGATAACGTCCTTCTTAGGTTATAATATACTATCAGCAAAAAATTAAAAACCAAATTACCTTCATCGCTCATTATAATTTATGATGTAAAAATAATGTAACAGGGAACCTACAGAGCATTTATATTCCTACGTATTAAAAGTTATCGCTTTTAAAAATTTGGATCGTAATGCGATAATTGTAAGAACAATACTCAACATTTTTAGAATAGCAGAACATCATGAAAAACATCTTTAAATATTAGTTTTCACGATAAATAGTTTCTAACTGATACTGAAGGGACAATCAACCATTATTTTGTATCGTTAAAAAATCCGAAACTAATTTTGAACACATTTTTTATAACAATATGAGTTATTTCTACACTTTCCATTATATGTTTATATCGTACTTCTATCAAACCAGTGTCTTGCATTTGAAGAAATTCCCTTTGTTCAGACATAAAAGCGAAATTCTTTGTTCAGAGGAAATGCTGTGTTCATTGGGGCATAGTTGAAAGAGTTTGCAGGAAACGCTTTTGAAGGTTAAGGCTGTGCGAGGAGATTATTAAAGGTTTCTTTCGTGATTGAAACGTAGATGTTCTCTTTCGAAGGCTTTAAAGCTTCCACGCATTAGCACGGTAATGCAGTATTCGAAAGCGATATTGAGCTGCCTGAGATCGCCGTCGTTAACTGAATTATGACTTGGATAACATCAAATAAGCCAGCTAATGTTACCTCTTACCGACCTACCTTTTTGTGGTTGCTTTCTGAAAGCAGTGAGTTGAGGTGTAAACAGACGTGGCAGATTTTGATGTTTCCTGAAAACGCAGCCTTTAGCTTCATCAAATGAAACATTCTATATTTATAATACGATAAACTTTCGAACTTTACAAATTTCAACAAGCCAGTACGAGACAGTAAGTGATCGTGTTTATTTTCTTAAGCGAAAATTATATTTGTGTTCGTATTTTCATCTGCAACACGACTAAACAGTGAAAATAGCTACCAGTAAATTTTTATAAATTTTTCTTGAATTTCAGTTCCCGGGGGCACCATTAAAATTTCATTTATTTCAACGCCCACAGCTGTGCAGCAGATTTTACTGAGGTAATTATAAACGAGGCCAACATTAAACTATAAGCGATCTCTTCCAATTATTTTCCACATGTGCAATTAAAATAATAAAACGCAATAAAAATGTCTCCTTCAATTTTATGTTTTCATATAGTCCTAGCGGAGTGTATCTAAGACCGTAAGATATATACGAAACATTCCTATCTGCTTCACAAATCAGTTCATCCTATGCTATTTTATTGCTATTCATTTAGCTGTAGGAGACAACAGTATTTCCGATTAAAATTTGAGACTCAATCTAGCTTCACAGTATGTAAGTATAAAGTGCCGAATTATATGTGGTGCAAAACAGTTTTATTTTAACCAAGGACAACATATGGTAAAGAAATAATCTGGAAGGTGATGTTCTTGGGGTCCATTGTTTTCATATTATTAATGATTGAAATTGATTTGGAACCCATTTACTTGTTAGCCTTTCCTAATTGCTCGGTTGATAATATAACCTGCATGTACCTGCGTGCCAGTTTTGTACATTTGGGCTAATTTCCTGGGTTCCTTAAAACATTTACCAATTACACACAAATACCATTGTTGTATGTTTTCTTGCAATACAGCGTATTATATAAGTATTGATTTATGCAACCTGTGCATATTACAGGTGTCTAGGACCAGGATGGTGTTTATACTGAATATTTATTGTATTTTAATTTGTTGCTGCAGTGACGTAGGATTTTTCAGCAGTTAAAAATTTCTTCAAAAAAGTCTACTCCTTTCTAGGGGAAGCAAAATGACTACTACTTTTATTTTTAATGATATATTCCTATATCTTTTTCCGCCTCAAAATTGTAAATTCGTATACACAGTATTTATGTCTTAAGGCCATGACATGTAGCTGCATTCACAGACGATTATTTTTTTTTTTACTTGGGGCTTTACGTCTCGTCGACGACTATGATCATTAGAGGCGGGATGGGACTGCGGACAAAGAACGGGAAGGAAATTCAGCCATGGCCTTTTTGAAGGAAGCATCCCGGCATTCGCATGGAGTGATTTGGGGAAACCATGGAAAACCCAAATCTGGATGGCTGGACGGGGATTCGAACCCGCGTCCTCCCGAATACGAGGCCAGAACGTTAACGGTTCACCAACCACGCTCGGTCACAAACGATTACGGTTTTCTTTTAAATACAAGAGGCTGTACATGTGCATGTTCCCATTAGCTTGATTTTTCGTCAACGTTTAGGTAATTTGAACAGGAAATGATTTGAGAAAAAGACATGAATTGGAAATACTTCAAGTATAGCCTTTTCAAGAAGCGATTACGGCATTCGCCTTGAGAGATTTCCGGAAACCACGCAAAACCGAAATAAGAATGGCCGGACGAGGCACTAGCGCCACGTCCTCCTGAATGGCAAACCTGAATATTAAACGTTCATGAACCAAGCTCGGTAAGTCTATTTGTGTAGGTAGTCCACCCTAATTACAGGTGTTCTGTGAAAAAGTGCACTGATTATTTTTTATATGTTTTGTTTTTTTTCTGTGGTTCGATATACTCCACGGATTTTAAATTGTTGCTTCGAAGTAGCTTCATAAGGGACCCACCATAGTTTCGTTGGCTCCTAAATATTTCCTGTCGCGCTTCTATGAAGCTAAACGAATATTAAATTTTCTTCTAGCACAAGTGGTACTTCTTTTATGACCTCATAGCTTTCATCATCCTAAGGTATTTCGGTGAACATTAGCATTCAGAAAACTAGAATGAAAGTACGAGCCGCTTTCGCTGAACATGCGATCTACCGTTTATAATTATCAGCTAAGTCGTCACATTATTCAAGTGGCTGATAATCTATACAGTTATAAATCTCTTAGGGAGTGGCGTGTGTCTGACGGATTGAATTGGCATCACGCAAAAATTGCGGCAGCAATTTGGATAATGTTTTTAAATTTTGAGAGCTAATTGCATCGATTTTAATCTACGGAAACAGCTGATGACTTATATGAACCAAGAAACGGATCAAGATTTATAATAATTTCGAGATGAGAGAAATATGAGCCACAGACACTGTATATTTAAGTTGAGCAATCCTTTCATGAATTATTCACAAAAAATCACCCTACTTTTCTTTAGTAAATTTTTTTATGTTTATTTCTTCATTTCTCTGAAATGTAAAAAAAAAATATATAAAAAAAAAAAAAAAAAAAAAAAACGAAATACATCATTCAATGCAATAAGGGTAAGTAATATTTAAATTACATTAACATATTTGTGCTTTAAGAGCCACTAAAGATCACGCTAATAATTAGGATTTAGACTCTGTTAACGGAACATTTTTAATTGGTTATTAATTTCTACAGTTTCTGTAATACAGTAACTTAAATAAATATAGCACTGCTCCACAGATGCACTTCAGAAAGAGTAACTAAGTTGTAGATTTAAATTAAGGTAAATATCACTGTCGCTAAAGTCGTTACATTTAAAAACAGTAAGTACCCACGAATTAAAACTTATCTTGGCAGCAATGGAAAGCAAACATTACACCGAGAATTTTTAAATTTTGTTTGGATCGTTAACAATAATAACCGTTCCTGATAATAATTCAACTACTGTACCTAATAGCAGTTAATTTGACTGGGTGAGACTATGGTCTCCAGTAGCTCTAAGTTACTTCATGTATAACTTGAAGCTAACGTAATCCTATCTCTCCTATTGCAGCCACATTTCATGACTTACGAGCTCGTACAATCCTCCCTTATTGCACTGAGTGAAGGGTAGAGCCTTTCTGGTCACTAGTAGTCGTATCTCTTGCATTTTGTGTTTTTCTTTGTCGGTTTTATTCTCCGTAATGATAGAACACATGTTAATTGTGTCAGGTAATCACAAGATGTTCTGCTTCATGTTTGTCTCTTGTATAGGATTTGTTTATTCCAGGTAGCGAGACCAATTAATAGTTGTAGTTGAATAGGTATACAATAGTAATCTTCTTCTGAATTTTTAATATTTTATGGCTGCGCTGTTGATAATTAATTTTTTTTAGTGATTCTCACAGAAAATTACAATTTTAATAGAACAGCCATGCGAGTTACTTATTGGCAGTCAGTATTTCGTCTATGTTTCAACCCAGTCACACTACTTGCCCTTGAAAGAAGTATTTGTTGGTGTGAAATTACTGTTTTCTTCTTTCTAAAATATTATTTTTCCATTTGGTATTGGTTTGTTCCGCCTCTACAGTTGCATGTAGTGATAGTAGCTCCAATTACAGAGATGTTTTCAAAGTGGCAATTTTTTTAATACAATGCGTGAAGGTGGTCACTAATTAAGGTTAATATTACTTTTTCCCAAAGTTTTGTTTTGTCTACTAAAATTGGAGAGTGCTATAATTTCCAAAATTTTTAGCCTTAAGAGTTGGTAGTAATAAAATACGGCAGATTGAATTTGCGTGTTTGGAAGCGTAGGTGGCATGAAATTTTTATGTCATGACTGTTTATAAGCGTCTAACCAATGAGAGACCATAAACTATTCTTTTCATATTTCTGTTGAACAATGTTATTTTTGTCTTGGAAGTGAAAAGCGAAAACTGCAACCCAGAGTTACAAGAGAAAAAGGTGAAAGGAGTAGAAAAGTAAAACAAGAGTTCTGTGACTTTTGGACATCAAAACTGTTCTAAATAGCAGTGTTAAAGTACTGTGCATTGGGATGTTTGGATTATTGTGGAGAGAGTAACTTAGGACATGTCGAAACTATGCATAGAGCCCTGTGTAAAAATTGTAGTGCGTTTGATAAACTCATACGAATCACGCGTTGCGGAAGAGATAATCAGTAAACAGACGACTTTAAACGCAAGTGAGCAGCACGTATTGGGCCAGTTCACTCATAACAATGATGATACCTCATTAACGGGCATTAAAGTATCTAGAACCAGTTTAAAAACTATATTAGATAGTAGCCATAGGTGATGCTTACTTGTACTGATTTCTATAAAGAATGTTTGAATAAATATCCGATCTCTTACTACCAGTAACATACTGACACCCTCAGACATTCATATTGGTCCAACTTTTCCTGGTTCAAACTAAACAGATGCCTGGACAGTTCCATAGAACCACCCAAAGCGTCACGTTTATAGCAATCGACGCCGTACAACAGTTACATTGTTCAAAGAGAATGTTCACCTCATTGTAATAAGATATCGCTCACTGTATAGGCAGTAGAAGAAATAACTGAAATAAATCTATATGGCCGATTATGCGTCTCTCAATTCCTACGTGAATGATTTAATGGGCAACTGTACCACGAGAATGATAAATAATGCCACCACCTTCATAACTCCTCAACAGATGGCAGCACTGGTAAGCGGCATGTGGCGGAGCCTTGCCCAGCCTAAAGTACAAATCTTCGCCACCAGTCGGCGTTGCAATCGACCACGCCATGGTTCATCTCTTTGCCAACAGCCGGCGCCCTGATCGAGCCGACGGGAGCGCCAACTAGACCAGGTGGGAGACAACCGTACTACTTGGAGCCAGTCGGCTGCTAGCCACGTGCCGCGTATGAACTTGTTCTTTTTATCTGTGTCGCGCTACCGCGTGTTCTGTTATTGTGTATGCAACCTCTTGCATAATAAATAGCTGTGCTTAAGTACACCTCAGCTTTCGTTTATTACTGTGTAGAGTGTAGTTACTCCATAACTGGTGACCCCGACGTGATTGCGTGCGTGCTTCGTTGTAGCATAGAACACATGCTTCGTGCTTCAGCTTACGCGTGACTATATCGAATTTTGTACTCAGTGTTAAACTGTGTGTTGTGAAGTTTTAAGTGCTTTGCCGAAGCGTTCTCCGACGAGGAAATCACTCGAAACACGCGCTCCAGAAACCATCATGAATGCAAACACAGATACTTTGCTTGAAACGGACAACAATGACAAGCCCACACCGCCTCAGCTAACGGACGCTGCCCCGACTGTGTTGTCTGCCGGCGCTATGAAGTTGCCGCCGTTCTGGAAACATTGCCCGCATATGTGGTTTATTCAAGTTGAGGCCCAGTTTTACACACACCGCATTACTTCCGACGCTGCGAGGTATAATCTTCTTCTTGGCGCACTTGACTCTGAAATCATGATGGAGGTAGCAGACCTGCTGTCTAATCCGCCTAAGGAGAACAGATATGATCGCCTAAAAACCGAGATTATCAGCCGGCTGACAGATTCAGCCGACCGCCAACTTCACAAGGCCCTCACCGAGTTGGAGCTCGGCGACAAGAAACCAACACAGCTACTCAGGCAAATGACTACCCTGGCCGGCGGCAGAGCAACTCCGGACGTCATCAGGGTTCGCTGGCTTGCCTTGCTGCCTCCGTCAATCCAACGCTGTTTGAAGCTGGTGAAAGGCATCTCCCTTGACGAACAGGCGAAGATCGCGGACGAGCTACATGAGATGCAGTCTCCTCCAACCGTTATGGCCGCTGGCTACACGCGTTCCAAGTCACGATCTCCGGACCGCCTGCCTGCCGATCCGCTCGTATCGCTCACAGAAGAAATCTCCAACTTGAAGCTGGCCGTGGCTGAGCTGTGCAAGATCAACGCCACGCTCATCAGCAGCTTCAATGAACGTGGCCGCGCACGTGAGCCTAGCAGTGTTCGCAGCAGCTCTCGCTACCGCAGACGATCCCCATCAAGGGCCACAGTCTGTTTCTATCACCGCCGCTTTGGAGAAGACGCTAGGAGCTGCGAGCCGCCCTGCTCTTACGCATCCAGACAGCCGTCGGAAAACTAGAGGCGCTGTCGATCGTTCAGGCGGCCGGCGACAGCACCACAAACGCCCGCCTCACCAAGGAATACCGATTGCACCTCTACGACCGTACAACGAACATGAGGTTCTTGGTCGACTCTGGCTCGGTTGTTTCACTGGTACCTAAGGCCTCCATTTCCGGATGTTGCAAGAAGGATGACTTCCAGCTGTACGCCGCCAACGGAACCGTCATTCACACCTATGGACAAAAACTCCTGGCGCTGGATCTTAACTTACGCCGAGCATTCAAATGGTCCTTCATTATTGCAGATGTCAAGGCAGCCATCATTGGAGCGGATTTCCTAGTTCACCACTCTCTGCTCCTGGACCTGAAGGGGAGATGCCTCATCGATCCTCTTACATCTCTGACGACCACGGGCCAACTCTGTGAAGCCACCATCCACACAGTCTCAACCATCAACCAGAACGCCTGTATGGGTGACCAGGACAAGATCTATGCCGACCTGCTCACACGCTACATAGACATCACGAGGCCTAACACTGTTCCTGTCACCCAATCTGACAATGTTGTGGTTCACCACATTGAGACCACTGGCCCTCCTGTCTTTGATCGCCCTCGCCGACTTACTGGCGAGAAATTGAAGGCCGCCAAGGAGGATTTCGACCTGCTGCTGCATCACGGCGTGATACGACCCTCAAACAGTCAGTGGGCCAGCCCGATTCACATGGTGCCGAAGAAACTCGGTGGTTGGCGAACTACCGGCGACTACAGGCGGCTGAACGGGATCACTGTTCCTGACCGTTATCCTGTCCCTCACGGAGACAGCATCCTTCAGCGTCTCCATGGCTGTTCAGTGTTCTCCACAATCGACTTGGTCCGTGCCTACCACCAGATTCCGGTTGCCAAGTCAGACATTCCAAAGACCGCAGTGACGACGCCCTTCGGACTTCTTGAGTTCGTCGGCATGCCGCCCGGGCTACGCAATGCTACACAGACCTTTCAACGCCACATGGACAATCTGCTTCGAGGTCTGGACTTTGTTGGCTGTTTCATCGATGACTTGATCATTTTCTCCAAATCACACGAGGAGCACTTAAAGCACCTCACCACGGTGTTCGACATCCTTCGTGCAAACAGACTAACAATCAATCATAAGAAGTGCCAGTTCGGGAAGTCAGAGGTCATCTACCTGGGATACACAGTCAACGCTTCCGGTTACAAACCCCCGGTGGAGAGAGTCCAAGCCATCGCGTCGTATGCGCAACCTCAGACCATCTCCGATCTCCGTAGGTTCCTGGGAATGGTCAACTACTACAGGAGGTGCATCCCTGGCGCTGCACAGATGCAGGCCCCACTTAACGACCTGCTGAAAGACTCTAAACGAAACGACAAACGCCCAGTTCCTTGGACTCCCGCTACTGAGCAAGCGTTTGCTGCCTGCAAACGTGGTGTTGCCCACGCTGTACAAACGACTTTCCTCTCGCCGTCAGCGAGCCTTTGTCTGAGGACTGATGCATCCGACACGGCCATCGGAGCCGTTCTTGAACAGCTTCAGGATGGGACCTGGAGACCACTGGGGTTTTTCTCACGGAAGCTCATCCCAGCCGAAACCCGTTACAGCACATACGACCGAGAGCTTCTCGCAATCTATGCGGCCATTCGTTTCTTTCAACACATTCTTGAGGGCCGGCACTTCGTCATCCAGACAGACCATAAACCCATCACGTATGCCTTTTCGCAGCGACCGGAGAAGGCATCTCCACGCCAGTTACGCCACCTGGACTATATCTCACAGTTCACCACTGAGATTGTCCACACACGGGGTGAAGACAATGTCGTGGCCGATGCACTCTCCCGCATAAACTCCATCTCCATGCCAACGACGATCAGCCACGAGGAGATCCACCAGGCGCAGATGGCCGATGAAGAGCTGCCAACACTCCGGGAATCAACACTACTCAACTTGCAGTCTCTGCGTATTGACGGCCTCGATATAATTTGCAACGTTCTGGAAAATCGAGTGAGGCCCTACATCCCACAGAATCTCAGGCGACGGGCATTCGACGCCGTTCATGGGCTTTCGCATCCTAGTGGCAGAGTCACCGCCCGGATGCTGAAGGAACGCTACGTGTGGCCAGGTATCAGACGGGATGCACTCCTATGGACTCGAAGATGCATACCGTGTCAGCGAGCTAAAATTCACCGTCACAACCGACTGACACCACTCAACATTGCTGTTCCCAATAACCGGTTCGACCACATCCACCTGGACCTCATCGAGCTGCCGCAGGTCGCAAGTTTCCGGTACTGCCTTACCATTATTGACCGTTTCACCAGATGGCCAATGGCCATCCCGCTCAGCAACATACTGGCTGATACAGTTGCCTCAGCCTTCTATACACAATGGATCTGTCTATTCGGCACTCCACTTACGATCTCCACGGATCAAGGTCCACAATTTGAGTCAGCTCTCTTCACCGCACTATCGCGCCTGATAGGAGCTCAGCGAATTCGCACCACGCCGTACCATCCGCAGTCCAATGGACTCGTCGAACGCTGGCACCGTTCGTTAAAGGCCGCTTTGATGTGCAATACTCACCTACGTTGGCCAGACCTACTGCCAACCATTCTCCTCGGCCTACGCACCGCCTACAAGGAGGATCTGAAGGCCTCTCCAGCCGAACTGCTCTTTGGGACGCCGCTTCGACTGCCTGGCGAATTCTTCATCTCTGAAGAAACTCCAGCTGATCCACAGTTCTTCCTGGAGAAGTTTCGAGAGCACATCCGCGCCGCCAGGCCCACACCAACGGCTCACCACACCAAGGCTCGCCTGTTTCTACTGAAAAACCTATACACCTGTACCCACGTCTTCAAACGTGTAGACTCTGTGAAGAAGCCTCTTGAACCACCTTACACAGGGCCGCATGAGGTCGTTAGGCGCATCAGTGACAGAGTTTTCGTGATTAAAATCAACGGGGAGGACAAGGCAGTCTCAGTGGACATGCTGAAACCTGCCTTCATCGCCAAAACAGACCACGACCAGACCGACGCCCCCCGGGGAGAACATCCACCAGCACTGACGCACACATCTACATCAATGGACCGACCCATGAGAACCTACGCGAGGGGTTCCCGTGCAGACACCAGCACCGGTGGCAAGAAGCGAGTCTCGTTCCTTACTCTCCCTGAGTAAGTCACTGGGGGGAGAGTGGTTGTGGCGGAGCCTTGCCCAGCCTAAAGTACAAATCTTCGCCACCAGTCGGCGTTGCAATCGACCACGCCATGGTTCATCTCTTTGCCAACAGCCGGCGCCCTGATCGAGCCGACGGGAGCGCCAACTAGACCAGGTGGGAGACAACCGTACTACTTGGAGCCAGTCGGCTGCTAGCCACGTGCCGCGTATGAACTTGTTCTTTTTATCTGTGTCGCGCTACCGCGTGTTCTGTTATTGTGTATGCAACCTCTTGCATAATAAATAGCTGTGCTTAAGTACACCTCAGCTTTCGTTTATTACTGTGTAGAGTGTAGTTACTCCATAGGCAGGTACTGGCTTGTTCTGTAGACTCTCCTCTACAGCTCCAGTGGGCGGGAAGCTTTAGAATTAAACGGTTGTAGTATTACAGTGTAAATTATGGAACCCTGCGCAGATGGTCGGTCAGTGCGATTTAAGCAACTTGCAGTCATTGAATTCTTGACAGTAGAAGGTGTCACCCCAAAGGAGATTCATCAAAGAATGCAAGCTGTTTATGGTGATTGTGTCGATGTGAGTACTGTACATCGCTGGGCGAGTAAGATTAAAGATGTTGATGTGGGAACATCTGACTTGCATGACAAACAAAGAGTTGGACGTCCTGTGACAGCAAACACCGTGTTTCTCAAGCAAAAAGTTGACAGACTGATTCAGGACGATCGTCGTATCACTCAGAGAGAAATTCCAAGGATAATCGGCATTTCACAAGAACTTGTGGGTCACATTATTGCTTTGCTTGGCTATCGGAAGATCTATGCACGATGGGTACCTCGGATTCTGATGCCTGAAATGAAAGCGAACAGAGTTGAAATTTGCCTCTCGTGTTATGAGAATGAAGGTGAGGCCTTTCAACATTCAATTGTGACAGGAGACGAAACATGGGTACACCATTACGACCCGGAGACAAAACGCCAGTCTACGAAACATCGACACAAAGACTCGTCCCAAAAAAAAAAAAAATTCAAAACACAGCTCTCAGCTGGAAAAATCATGGACACAGTGTTCTGGGACGCAGATGGTGTTATCCATGTTGTTGTCCTTGAACGTGGGACAATAAATTCAGAGCGTTACATCACAACGCTGTAAAATTTGAAACGACGGCTAACAAGGGTCCAAAAGGAAAAGGGTAATGTTTTCCTGCAGCATGACAATGCCAGACCACACACTTCATGGCCACCACAGCAGAACTTCAGAGATTGAATCTCACCACCGTACGGCATCCTCCATACAGTACAGATTTGGCACCGTCTGACTTCCATCTGTTCCCGATAATGAAAGAAGATTTACGGGGACATCATTATGCATCTGATGAAGAAGTTGAGAGAACTGTGAGACTGTGGTTGCATAAACAGAGTGTCCACTTCTTCCGTGACGGCTTCAGAAAACTGGTTCATCGTTGGCAGAAATGTATCCAATTGTGTGGTGATTATGTGGAAAAGTGAATATTGGTTATTAAAGAAGTCATTTTAAGGATTATTTCTGTGTTTGTGTGTGTGTGTATTTTTTTTTTTTTTTAAATATTCCCATTCAGTCCCGAGTAATGACCTTGGAGGCATTATTTATCATTCAACCCTCGTACGTTGAGTGGGTTAGGTGCGAAAAAGGAGAAGTGTTAACATTAGCCGGCGTGAGAGCGAAACGGAACACGCTGGCGTGACAGCCACTCGTTTTTTATACTTGGCCACTTGGCCTTTCAGTGCAGCCAGTTGTTTGCGCAAAGCGGAGGGGAAAACATTGTTGGCATGCTTTGGTCTATCCAAGGACCTTCATTTGGTACCGGTATTCACCGCTCCCTGTATAGCGTTCTCCGTTGTGACATAGGTTGAGACATCTAACATTCAGGATTAAATTAATTGTTGCAGTATTTCAATGTAAATTAAAAATTTTAATTATCAGCTCATAAAAACTATGACACCTGGAGTAGGTATTCAGCAACGAGTTATTTAATAGAATGAAACGTTCAGAAAAAGCATTCCATCCAATAATTTGGGGTAGGTAAAAGTAAAATTAATTCTTTCCCCAATGATATGATTAATATTTACATTATATAGTTTAGTTGAAATATCAACCGTTTCTCATGAATACAGTAGCGAGCATAATCTAACAGGAGAGTAGAAAATGTTGGTGCATCGGGAGTCAGAGGTTTAATTTAAATGTTATAATTTATTTTTCAACATTCATTGATTGTCATATCAATATTATATACATGCCATTAATTCTTATGTCATTGACGTCGCATTTGATGCTCATTGAATGACAATGCGAATTTCTGTAGAAAATCTTGTTCAATTGCCTGTTATCAATATCTGTTGCAACATGTTATTGTTTCCGTACTCACACATCAATGACCTGCATGTCTAATTCTATTAGTATTTGTTCTAAGACATTAATTTCTGTGTGGAATCAGCATAAAGTGCAGATAACCATAATCACGTAAAAGAAATAATTAGAAATCTGGTGCTGGTTGTGGGGTATAATCAGTGATATGTACTATATAAACAACAGATTTTATAAAATAAAAAGAAGTAATGCAAGCTGTATTGTATGTATACTGTGCGCATCGTAGAACTCTGACTATTAACAGTCACGCACTACTCTCAAAATTCATTCATATGTCAGTAGAAGTTACAATTAGCGTCTGGAAATAATATTACTAATAATGGTGAATACTTAGTGGGAATCAATCGCATCTAACGATGAATGTAAACACTGTTTGGGTGGTTAAGAAAATCTAATTGTTTTATAACGAGACAACGTAAGCCTTATAACGAGCTTCCACTTGGTTCGGTAGATGTTTTAATTAGTTGACTGATTACTGAGAATTTTGTCATCAAATGATTTGTTATTTCAACCAAGTACAACTTAATTACTTAACAACTCGATGGAAGGTGGTACAAAGTCGAAATTAATGGAAACAAGGAAAACCGTAAACATGATTCTGACTTTTAAACCAAATGGATTATCAACAATGTTTGAAGATCGAGCAAAAGTTTTTAAATTCAATTGCAACACCTAGAATGTTATTAATAACTATTAAAACAGTAATATAATTAGTCAGAAAAATATGGGGTACTTTTTAATAACCCGAAACGTACTCCTGAAAATAAGAAACGAATATCATGATGAAATTGGACTGTCTCAAATGATTCTCTGACATTACTGCTTTAATGTTTAAATTCCTTTCAAGCCATGTGATGATTACTGCATTGTTACAGTGCGTGAAGGAATTATGAACATCCTCTTGTGTGTCAAACATAGGGCCATGAACTGCTCGGGTTAGTACATAACTTATGAGCTTAAGATTTCAATATTAGATATCAGCCACGCTGACCAATTTCGGCCATTAAGGTGCCTGCTTTGCAAATCGATAAACCAAATACGAAATCTAATGACAAAACTAAGGCGATAACTAGGAACTATACAGAAGCTACAAGCTGTAAACGATCGTCCAGCGTCAACTCAGTGAAGGAGGGCGATGTTTTCTATCTGTTCGCTGACACTTTCGTGGTTAACTATGGTTGGTTATGAGTTATACTGCAGGTATATTGTCTGACTGTAGTAATGATTTCTGTGCAGAAGACATCACAGATGTCACTGAAAGCATTAAATGAAAATTCAGGGTGGAAAAGCAAATAAGTATATCCGTCAACAAACATAACTCTGTGTTAGACAGTTGAACACTAGACTATATTGTGGAGGAATATGTCGAACAAATTACTTTAAACAAGGAAAGAAATTAAAGGAAACAATCGTTAACTGAAATGGTAGGTGTTTATCGATATTTTAACCGGAGCATAAGCTTCATCGCAATAATTAATCAGTGAGTAATGATTAGCAATGAAATAAGATGTATTCGCACTTTTTGAGGATAAAACAAATTGTAAGAAAGAAGCTACGTTTTGAGACTAAGTTTAAGAATATTTGCCTCAAGGTCAACATGAATCACTTACCTGACAGTATAGAATTTAATTTTCAATTATAATACATATCAATTGGCTGATACCTCCATGATTTAGATGATAGGAACCACAACCAAACAAGACGTTAGTTGTTTACGAAACAAGACAGTATATAATAATATCCATTTTTTTAATTTCAGTTCATCAAGTTGGAAAAAAATTACGTGCCATCAATAACAAATAACAATTCAGGCAGGACTACATCTTATCATGCCGAATAATCCCCACAATCCAATAACATGACACAGGAAGCGATGAAACAGATGAAAATAAAATAATATTTAGCCAGGCTCCTCAGACGGGATAAAGCGTAATACAAAAAATTAGAAAAAAAAACGCTTCATTGAACTTAAGCACAATATCTTAATCGGCTCCTGCCTCTTCCCGTAGGATTGACTTAGGTAGAGCTCCGCACTCCCTGTACATCCTTTGGAAGTAGAATGGATGTGACGGGTCAGTGACACGTTCCGGCAGTTCTTTACCTTCCCGCGGAGTTTCCACTACGGTTCTCATGGATAGCAGCCTGAGTGGGTTCGGACAGCCGTTCCGAACGTTCAGCTCTGAGGAAAAATCCTCGGCTTCGTCGGAGAACGAACCCCGGTCGCCCGGGCCGCAGTAAGGCGCTCCACAGCCTGAGATACGCGGCCGCCAGAATATCATAATTGAAGTATAAAAAATATCATTAATTAAAAAAGTTTGCTGCTTTAAAAAAATAGATTTTGGATAATGGTACTGTTAGACAGGGGTCTGAAAGACGCAACAAATTTTTAGAATTGAGATTGGGAAAGCCTGTTGAATACATATCAGCTGCAATGTCCTTACGATGTACGAAAACGCTGAAGCGATTGTTAAGATTAGAGACATTGTATTTCAAAGTCTCAGTGTGTATAGTCCTGACCATATCTTTACTGCTACAGGACAAAAAAAAATTGTAACACACACTTATTGAATCTTCTACATGTTAAAATTTTTTTAGCAACATACCAACATGATCAATAATCTCGAAATATGGTCTACTACAAGGTGCTACACTATAATGGATACCTTCCATGGATTACTATTCATCTTATCAAATAATTGCAATCAACGAACTTCAAATTTTCCAGCGCATATTAAAGCTACAGCTTAAATGTATTTTGATACAATTTGTTTACGGAGCAAGAAAGCCTTACCATTAACGACCAGTTGGCGGAAGCCAGAAAAAGGATTCATATGGCGGCAGTTGCTTGTGTCTGGAGACTCACGCGCATTGCAATGGTGACGGAGAGTTTATTTTCCTCCTCTTCCATCTCAGCCGGTGAAACCTACTCAAATGTGAGAAATGTCTGTATAAGAAAAGTGGTTCCTTATGCGAAAGTCTACGTCACATTCTTATAAGATTTAAAAGTTTGAAACTCCTTAATAATTTCAACGGAAGCGTCCAGTATATAATAAACAAAACCAATTCGAAGAATATTCAAACTGAAATATATTTCCTCCTGAGGTGCAAACGGATCAGTAAAAAGTATAACCTACCTTTAGCAAAAATTAAACATTCCAGATATTGTAATGCAATAGAAGATCGTAATTCTCATTGGATAGACAGCACTTTTGTTCTGGCCGCAGCTCATTGGTTACATTTTCTGCGCCAGATCGACAGTGTAGTGTTCTGGTTTGAACAGCTCGCCTCGGGCGACGCCAAACACCTGCTATATCCTCCACAAACACCACCTGTTGGTCCCACCACCAGCAGACATCACTCTGTTGATACCCCGGCCAGCCTCAGGGCTAAGGTTTTATTACTGCTGCTACCTCTGCCATTAATTTATTTTGTCAGTCACATATGTGCACGAATAACAAAAAAAAAAAAAAAAAAAAAAAAAATGTTTCAAAGGATTGCTTGGTTGGATTTTAAATGTACTCAAACGTTGCTTTGCTTTATGTATCCATTTTGGAATTTGAAACTGCTGATACAGGAAAACGAAGGTAAACATCTCCCTAGGTCAAGGTGTTATTACAAATCTAGACTCTTTAACTAAATATTATCTCTTCAAAGCCTTGACAAGAAATGAAGGGAATCGCTAGCTGCGAGAAGTCAATTGTTTTATTACTGTAGTTCCGCGTATTTTTTTTTTTTTCTTTTTTTCCTGCAACACATTTCCTGCAACTTTTCAAGAACATTGAACTCAAAACATACTGCTATTCTGACCAAGGGATTAGGAATCCGAGTCCTTTATGATTTCACTCATACTTCTTCAACAACTGAAACCTCCAAACGAATAATGTGTATCCTCCTCTGTCATATATTTGATCTGATGCATATACCAGACATAAGAACACCATCAGACTGGCACGATCACCTGTTACTTTTCGGTTTCAAAGTAAAAGGTATTTAGTCTCGGCTCAACAAGTAAAACAATTTCAAACTTCACCCATTTATGTTTGAAGTAGAATATGTGCGGTATGCGTATAAGAGGTTAGTAAAACTAATATTCTTATTTAAATTGAAGTTTCAAAGACAGAGTAATCAATCCTGTAATGGATTCAGTATTTAGATTTATTGGATTCTAATTGTGGCTCCAGATCTTAACTTTACCAAGAGCGGTTTGTATACACCAGCAACTGTCGACAAAACTTATTTCTAAGTTTTATGCACAGTATTATCCAGGAGCAGTAACATATTTCCTTTCTATTAAGTCACACAAGTGGTTCGGAATAAAGAATATAGAACAAGTGCTTGATTGGACGTGCTTCGGGGACACTGGACTTTATTTTCTACAGTAATTAGCGTTTTACTTCGTCGGCTACAGATTTCCTTCTGCAATTTACTAAAAAATATTGCTAACAAATTTCTTCCGAATTGTTTAAATGATACACTAAGAATAAAAACTGGAAACCTTTATCTGGAATCACAATATAGTAGCCGCAGTATATTACGTTATCTTCGCTTGCAAACAAACCAAATTCAGTTGAGTATTGTATTTTAAAACTGTGAAAAGTTTTGTTGTTATTGAGCCGAATGTTGATATATGGAGATCGCCATTATCTTTGCGAATAAAAAGCCTTGTTAAAAAAAAGGCTTATTATCTATGCTCAGGGGAGTAATTTGATCCGATTACATTTAATTGGGTACAGTATGGTTCCAATATTTTATTAATTTGGTTTCCTTCAGAAGTTTTGTTGTCGCAGTTACACCAATAACCAGACTTGGTATAGTTAGACTAATGCACTAAGAAAATGATAATTTTCTATGACGTTTAGAATTTAATTTGCAGGTAATTTTACAGAAGTACTTATTTCTTTGAAATAACTACTTCAATGTAGACTGATATTTCTATACTTTCGTAATAAGGTCTTCCGATTGGAGGTTAATTAGAAATTCTAAAAAGGCAGAGGGATTCGCTTTACTTCTATCATGCCGTTTTTAAATAATTATCAGGGACTTCTTAGCAGTAGTTGAAAAATTATTTTCGTCATGCGAAACAACTTTGTTGCACTTCAGATTCATTATGCATACGAAAGCTCTAGTCAGCTCCCTTATTCTTTGTCATGAGTAGTATTGGATTCTTCAGTCGATGAACTTCTGGCTCAAAACACTTTCACAGCAACTATTCAACATTCATCCAGTGCGGTGATTTTCTCTACGCCTGAAGATCTCAATGTCTTTCATCCCACGCTTACAACATAATAAAAATGCGTTTCTTAATGGAATGATTCTGAAAGGTTTATGTAAATCCTACTTCATCGTCAGCATGTTTGTTACCACCTCAGTGTTAGTGTATCTGCCGTCATTGCTGCGGATGTTATATGTGCCTATTCAAACAGTTTACACAAATTAATTCCAGTGGGTTATTACTCAACCAAATAAAAAAATATTTTTATATAAAAATACGTTGATTAAAATATTGAATTATAATGGACTTCCTAAAATAAAATGTCTGTTTTATAAACGATTAAGTTTCCAAAGTGAAGTTCGAATAAAGTAGAATCAGGAACGGAAGGAATTCATCACATTCTTGGGTTGTATGAAAATAAGTAACAGCTTTCTATAAAGTAACATTTAAAAACTGGCTGAGTGTATATATCAATAGAGAAAATAAAAGTATTAGTAACTTTTTCTCAATTCAGGAAGTGAGTAAACCTACTCATACGAATGGACTCAGTAGCTGCTGTCATATGTCGGATAGAGTTTCAAAGTGGAGATAGAAAATTACTATTCTGTCTTAAGAGCGCACATGTAGTTGCTAAATTTGTGGACAGTGAGAATTTTGTAGGGTCACAATTGTTGACTATCTCATAAGTTTATTTATTTTTTTCCACTCATCTAAGAATCACTGGAAATATTTTGTTTATCTGTGTTTTTATTGTTTTCTTTGTTACCGCTTCTGCCCTGTTTTTGTTTTGTAAAATGGTCTGATTCGTATATGCAGTAATTAGTGTTTTACTGATTATTGTTTCATGGGTACAAACAACGTTCAAACTGACGTCAGTTTTAACAGAATTACACTGAGATATGAAAACTGTTTGAACACATGACGCGTGTTACCGACGCACTATGTTGCTCTACGCTTTAATCTTTCTTGATAGTTCGTTCGGCACACAAAGTACTGGAGTTACATAGATAGACACTGTTTTGTAATTTCATTGTGTGTAAAAACGGATTTATACCTTTTGAATTAACGAGAATTAACCAAATTATGGTAGCATTGTTGGCACCAGATTTCGCGGTTTGGCACGAAGGACAAAGATTCAAGGATTTATTTATGAGGTTCACTGGAAGCAGTTGGGAGGTTGGCTGCCTTTGTTTGTCAATAAGAGAAACAACTAACGTCTAAAGTAAAAATAACATGGACAATCTGGGAGATCAATATCTTGGTGGGAGAAAAGCTGGAGAATAACGTGTAAGAAAGAAGTGACATCTTATGAGAAGGCAATTCATCCTAATGTAGTCTGGGAGAAGCTATAAAAGGATGCAGCAGTGGTTTGAGGTTGCATAGAAAGACACTTCAATTTGGATATGATTTCATAAGACCCGTAGTTATCATTACTAATTGATAGACTGTTATCCGACGGGAAAACTCTCTCTTCTTTTTGGATCAGACAATCATTGTAATTAATTTTACTTCGATCAAGTAACCAGTATTGTGTTATGGTACCTTTGTCAGCGTTCATTCGTGCAATAAACGAACACACTAGTTCATTTCGACATTAGGCATAAGGCCTGGATGGAATGGCTCCTGAAGTTCAAATAAAGAAATATCTGACTGCACGAGTCCTACCTACGCGTGACATTTAAAGCGTTGCTTTGATCTTATTCACGGTTTCCTAGAACGTCGGATGTGCTACCAAAAGAAGTCGGCAGACGCAGAGGAGTCTATGGCTGAACCTCGTACATCATGGAGCGTGGACTTCACAATTTTGTCGACATTGAGAGACGAAGACACGCTCATCTCAAATATAATGTTAAAACACCCAACTATTCTCGAATACCAATATCTCCCAAGCAGATAAATTTGGATTGACTCTCTATGAAACTGAATATTTAGATTTTATTAGAACGGTAATAAATTTTCAATTTCCCGTAGGAATTTAATTTTACAATCCATTCCATACAACGAATTCACTAATTATTAATTTTAGTTGACAGAACCAGAGAAAAATGATTTGAAAATAGGATGGTTATTTTTGTAACAATATTCAGCTTCAGGCAGTGGTCAATGGAGGTAATTACTCACCAGTGTCAACCAAATTGTATCACACCAAGGATTTTTGAACGTCTTCTGAGGAAGATAATATACTTAAAAAATTTCATTATTCTTTCCGTGTGCTTGCGAATCGCTTATTGAATAAATGAAATCAGAAATAGCTATAAGTTAAAGTCTCTGACCAAATAGAAGTAATAAAACTTTATGATAGCTGATGCCAAAAACTACACGAATTCTTTGCGCCAGAAATGCCTCATTGTTGTGTGGTAATCGTTACAAATTTTTCGGCCCTTGATCATTAAGCTGCAGCAAAGACCCTCCAGAGTTTATTGATTTCTTATCTTCTAGTGGATATTTTCATCTAGTTTTGGGCTCGATTATAATATTACACAAGTCAGAAACTGATGTATCCTTATTCGTTAAAAATCGTATTTAACTCAGCGAGTGCTCTCAATTTATGGTATGCGAAAGATATCCAGATCAGGCGAAAAATTAGGAGTAGAGGACTTCTATTCTCTTAATATGCATTTCCAACATAATCAAAAAGTAAAACTTCATTTAATGGACCATATTATACCACTAATACTCTGGTATTACCGAGACTATTTTCAATTCACTGTATCGTGAAATTGTGTGAACTGATATATCTCCGACATCCTTCATCGAAGATATAGGGAGGAAACTTAAAAAAAATTATGATAATCTGCTTTATGTCGTTACCATCATCAAGTCTTAGGCTTCTACCTATTACCCCTGCATGTAAATATTTTCTAGATGATTCTATCTGTTCTTGCGTCGTTTTACACTCTTTGTCCCCATGGACTATATTTATATAGTTTCAATGGGAGTCCATCGTATTGACGTTTTCTTTCCATTTTTTCCTGTATTTTTTCATTGTGTTAGTTATAGGTGGTATTAACAATTTCTCCCCTATCTCTTTATAAATTTCCATATTTTATTTATTATAGTTATTATATTTCAATTCTTGTTTTGTCTTTCCTCTTATTATCCATCTTTCATCCTCATAAGGCAATGCTTGCATCCTTTATTGTGTAGCTCTTTATATTCAATCATCATATTTTTGTTGGATATCATCTTTGTCCAAATATGAAATATTACGCCAAAAGTAATTAAAAACATTTCCTCGTTCAAAAGCTTTAACATTCACAAAAATTTATCTTTATGTTCAATAATAATTAAATTATTAGTTGAGTTTCAATTCGTGTATATGCCTAATTGGTTAGATATTTACACCAATAATTAAAGCTGTCATAAGAATTATGGTGAAACAATTTTCTTTGTTAAAATTTCTTCCATTAAAAACAAATTTGAATTTGAATTGAAGAGATAACTTTTATTGAATAAGAGATTTAAAATGTGACTTATATCGCAAAGTAAGATACAATTTAAGAAAAATTTACTTGTGTTTGGAGCAGTTTACTTAACATTTCCGCGTGCGCTTGGGAATGAAATTAAATTCTAAGGCTATAACGAGCCGAAAAATTATTAAAAGTTTCTTACAGGCTATATCAGTACAAACAACCGTTAAGCAATGACTTAGCTACGTTTTATTGCGAATTCAAGCCTAAAGAGCTGTCTGGAATTAATTTCCTACCGAACGTTTTGAATTAATTTTTTAACATAAAATACGTTTTTAAAATTACTGAATACTTATTAAATCCATTCAAACCACAAAATTTCTTAGCGTATACACTTTTGAAAACAATAACAGATTTAACTTGTATATGGGACGTTCGTATATCAATCTCAATTTATTGTTTTTACGCTTTAGGTGCCACAATTTTTTTATTCAAATAATTAAGGAAGAGATCCATTTATTAGGTTTCGTTCGGGATGTGCATATTAATTGAGTACTAGACGTAAATGAAAAAAGTGAAAATTTATACTGCATGGCATAATTAAATTCGTTTCATACTTAACATAGGAACTCTAATGAAGTGTCTAGGAGAAACAACACTTGTTAGAAGTAACCCAGGTGTTGTCTTAGCTCATAAAAATGATGATCTCTCGCTGGAATAATACAGACACATACACGTTCCAATTTAAGTTTAAATCTAAATTAAAGTCTGAGACGTTGTTGGCTGCACAGGAGTTAGTTAGTTGAGAGGAAGGTAGTTTGTGAACTTTATTGCGGACATGGAAGTTTTTCACTGCGTCTTATCTTCACGGATGTCCTTTCCCGCTCAGAGTTTGTGGATTATTACACTTCTGTGAGTTTGAATTCAGACAACGTAAAGAGAAGTGTTAGTGGTATTTTATTAAACCTACTTTCTTTCTTTTTGTTTCTCTGCATGTAACACGGATGCTACTTACATTGCTTCTTAACCGAATAAGTGCACTGTAGTCACCTGTTTATTTTAAGTTTCCTTAAAAGTACAATATGAAAATAGCTGAAAAATTACATGTTTCACATTGAAATTCAGTATATGTTCCAACTAATTCTGTATCACGGAAACCGCAAATGGAAAAAAGTAATACTACACACAAAACATTAAGGCAAAAGTTCGTAGGTAGGCATGTTTACTCCACGTCAAAACAGGAAACAGGAAGAGTATCATTTTTAAGACTATTGGAAATCTTACTGAATTTTTATTCAAATTTAATTGTTAAACATCACAGAAAACAACACGCTAACCCCATTTCATGGTATAGAAAGATAAAAATTCTTTAATGCAAATCAATGCAAAGATCTAAGATCCTTTGCTTAGTAATAGTAAACAGTGTACATAATAAGCTTTGATTAAGATGAAGGTAAATATCTCGACTGAGGTACACAGGTGTACAGCCTGAATGTACTGTATAAACGCCATGTACGAATGATTGCCCCCGCCATCTTCTTCAAGTGTAACATTTAGACAGTACGGAAGAGTCATCTATCGAAATACTGTCTTTTATAACACAATGTGAAGTTATATCTACGAATATTTAATTGGAACTACAAGCTCAGAAAACCTGCATTATTACATAAAGACGAATCTTTCAAGATTTTTACTTCGTTGAATCCACCTCGTAAAATTTTTAATGTGCTCTATTTTTGTATCCCAAAATATAAGGGAGATTTTTTTCGCGACCTTAATAACTCATGTAGTAAATGTTTACCCATGGAAACTCGATGGCAAACATAAGACATGAAAATTTCTACTGTGATAGTATGGAAGGATTCTCGAACTTGTTGTTTATTTGATAAACACAACATCAATATACCAAAATCGTGTTTATTTATTGCCTAAGGTATAAAAATATTTTTTTTTAAATTTTCTTTTTACAGCCAGAATATATCTTCCGATGTTCTTGTATGCAACGTACCAAACATTTATATCGTTCTTCCTCAACCGTGATTAAACCACGAAACTTTTGCATCAACTTGAATGCTCTATTAGCTGTGTCATTCACTCCCCTTGAAACCGTCTTTCCGGCTTCTTGAAATGAAACATTATTTGACGACATAGTAGAATATTGGCGTGGAAAATTATCATGATTTTGATGACGATCGAACAATGACCTGCTTCTGAATGATATTAAGTCGTAGATGTTTTTCTCTTAAATAAAAAAAGAGAAACTCAATTAACAAAATTGGGATTTACACAAAACAAACTTCCATATTTACTTACCATACATACCATACACTGAAGGCAAAGATTTTATTTCGATTGGATATATCGTTTACCATGGGTTGATAAATTCTCTTTGGTTAAATTTTCAACCATTTTTTCGTTAGTTTCTTCAACCACAGAAATTTCATCAGTCAAATACCATAAACACTGGCTAATCTTTTTAAAACTTCCTTTGATGTACTTTTATCAATTTCTTCGAAAACCTTCATCGACTTTAAAAAGCACAAAAGTTGGTATGGTGCTTTTACTGCCAAAATATAATGATGTCATGGCTTCACGTGGGATATCACGATGTTCAGGCAAATTTCTAAAAGCGCTACCTTATCCTTACTCGTAATTTTGAATTGAAAACAATATAATGATACTTTTTGTGGAAAAAACTGATTTTACCATCAATCGAGCTTGGTGCTTCGCACTTGGAAGTCAAATTAAAAACTTTATCTGTGTATCTCAGCCTAAAAATATCACAGAAAGCTCCATCAACTCCTGATATTCATCTCTGAATATTACTTTGGGCATTTCAGTTAGGTAAAACTTAAGCAGATTGTCAATGAAGCGCATCTGAATCTGCAATGTAAAACAAGTTATCTAAGTTGTTGACAAACACTTGTCGGCGCTGCTCAAGAATGTTTTGGTTTTTTGTACATTTTTTATAACTTCTTCCTCACTCTAGTATTGTTCACTAATTTCTTCACAAAATTAGGCAACAATTTGGTATTTACACGCGTCTTTTACCAAAAGAAAATACATTGGCGAATAGTGAGATTTGCACTTTCATTAACGGTTAAATTCACTTCACGGATATTATAAAGTAAAACTGCTAGAACCCTTCCATTAGAAAGCAGTTTTGGACCTTGTATTTGATGTTTTACGTTCCCTGCTAAAAATTTTAGAGCAGCTTAATTCCGTAGATATGTTGATTGATTGAAAACAATACCTCCTCACGCCGGCCAGCAGACGCAACCTGATGATTATGGCACATTACTCCATCGAAAATTCATTGACCTACCATCAATGGATCCGGCCACATGCCCCAGATCTTCAAGCATCGGATTCGCCGAGAAAACCTACTATTAAATATGATTATTTCGCGTTCGCCTTACTTAGCATTACTTAGGAAGCTCTCACATATTTTTTTTCTTAAGTCTATATATAATGGTGTGAGAGTTCTGGTAGCTTAGTGGTTAAGGTGCTTGCTTTCCAAAACATTTGATGCTACGGTCCCGGGTTCGAATCCCGGCAGGCGCAGCAATTTTGAGAGTTGTGTTTGATTATATGAGCTTTGCCAGGACGCTTCATGGTTCGGATTCCACATTAAACAGTATTTCCCAGAGGAAAGGAACTGGCCGTCCTACCTCTGACACAATGCAATGGCTTAGTATACCTCCTTCGGGAGGATCCAACCAACCTTCGGGTTGTGGGTTAAGTTAAGTTTATAAATGATGTATGACATACATATTTAGCGCAGCAGAAAAATATTTTTATGGTGCTGGAGCGGGAAACATTGTTTAAAAAGGATAGTTCACACAGTCTGTGTAAACTTATTTTGTCTGACTTGAATGTCAAAAAAATTTGAGAAGACTCTTTAGTAAAATGAGGTAATTAGGTAAAAATATATCATTTTAACCGATCTTGCAAAAAGACCAATGTCAGTAAAGGGATGTAGCCACAATGGGGCAGTACCGAATGAAAGTTGAGAGAGTCCCAGGACACTTGATAAAGAATTAAAGGCAATAAAATTCTGATTTATACATTATTCAGCGGTAAAGTAAATGCGTATGTCATTTTTACCCGGAAGGCCCCGGAAAAAGCAAGTGCCTGTTTTTATTTACTACGCCTCCCATATCTATAATAGTTTAACCTAATCAGATAATACCGCACGTTGAAGAGGGATGCAACTTCGAATCAGAAGCAAACAGTTTCGTAAAAAAAAAAACTTCACATTAACGAAGCAAATCTTTGCCAGATTGGAGATCAGTTAAGAACAAGAGTCCTACCGAGGCCACTCATTCACTTACACAACTGGATAAAATCCCTTAGTTTCTTTTTTTTATTATTTCTTTTTTCTAAAATCTGCAGCACTGAGAAATTAAATGGATATTTACCTAAGCAGGTATTGTGAATCTTTTGTACGGGTATCCGGAAAGAATAAAGAGTACATTTATGTAAGAGCAAAATGTATTCACAGGTGTTTGTAACAATTGCTGTGGAGGAATACGAGGAGAAAAAAAGGATATGCCCTAACTTTTTCAATTTCAGTAGCACCTGACAAAAGAAAACAGATCGCAGTATTTAAGACACACAACAATATGAAATCTGAAGGGGTGATACTGTTTATCAAATATGAACCTTAATAAAATGTGTTACTTGATTACACTGCGGTACTTCCGTGAACATAATGGCTCGGGAATCTTCGGAGAGCAACGACACCCGCGGGCTGTGTTAGTTAGCTACACTGGCTGCGCACCGCAACGCTGCTTGGTTAACCAGGAATTATCAAATAAATAACTGCATTTGTTTGTATTTCATACATATTGGTATGAGGGTGCGGTGGGATGCCAGCTAAAAGGCAATTGACTGTTGAGAAACTGCACACTAATACGAAGGGCAGATATATATGCGACGTTCGTTTAAATTTACTTGTTGCTATTGTTTAATTTACGACAGATTAAATGTATAGATTCACGTAAGGAGAAGAACACTATGATGTATTCTTTGTAGCAGTTAATTTTCGATTTACATTGTGGACTTGCGGAGACTATAACACCAAATACCATATAGCGACAATGTATAAAGTGCTCAGTACCAAGGCACATTTTCGGTTTTTGTGTTATTTTGTTTTACATTTCTGTTTTGTGTTTATTTCTGTTCCTTTTAATCTACTTTTTGCTGGGTTTTTTTCGTTTGAATCACAGGAAAGTAAAAATTTATTACATCTAGCGATTAAATCGTTTTCTTTTTAACACAGCCCAAATTAAACTACTGAAGTGAACACCTGTACTGTTCTCTAACAAAAACCCACACTGATATCCTTCCCTTTACATCATTAAAATGCAGTCAGCTACAAATTGACGTGCGTTACAGCACATCCGTAACTACTGTAGTCATTAATAACACAACTTTATTTAGACCTCTTGTCAGTTATATAGTTGATTATTCTGCCAAACTTGGCTGATGAAGAATATTTTTTAATTAATGTTGTTCCTGGTTACATCATCACTTGGCTTCATGAGTTTTTCTCTGCTGCTCTTAGAGGATGCTCGTTCACAGCAGTACCAGTAAAGTCCAGTGTCACACAGAACCACTGTGGGTAATTCCACATTGGTTTCTGTCCGGCCGCTAATAATTAGTTACTGCTGCAGTAATTAAGCGAACTGACACACGGAGAGCGCCCTTGCCCTCGCATACAAATCGCTGGCAACGGCAATCTAGGCTTACTGGTAGAATTTCGCCCAGGATTAGAGAACCATACCTCATTATGTCAAAATTTCATATCCTTTTAACCCAAATACGACCTCTGCAAACAATGCCTCCATACACGTTAACCATACAGGGAAAATTTGGCGACTCTTATTCCACGTTAAAATCATAATAAAAACTTTTTAGCTAAAGAAAGCCGTAAGAAATGAGAAGGTATTTGGTTTTTCTTAGTTTAGTCGCATTTCGAATTAGACTGCAATCCACTTATCTGCGATCTGTAATAAATAGTAGGTAGGTAAGATAATGGATTATAGATCATTCTTGACATTAGTGCCTCTGGGATGAAAAATAAGATTTGGAATACAAAATGATCTACTTTTAGTGGTTCGCAAATGCGCACAGTTGAGAATTTTTATAGTTCGATTATACACTTCTCGACAAGTTCACTTTGATGTCAACTGAATAAACAATCCGATTTGATGTTTGAATATTGAAGAAATATCTCAGTTATATTTTACTGATTCCCCCTATTCACACACTCCTTTATCCCAGTCACTATAATCTTTTTTAATTGCATAAAATAAAAGTATAACCTGCAATTTTCGTCCACGAGGCATTACTTACATTTAAGTTAAATAAACGGTTAATAATCTTAAACATTTCAATTCATTTATAAGTGTTTCATCGTATTTACAAACATTTGTAATGAGATTCAATTGAAAACCAACATAAAGGTTTCCTTAAAGTAATTTCCTGCTATACTGACGGCAGTAATGAACCACAAGCATCAGTTATATTAGAATTTTGAGTAAATGTGAGACGATTCGTACATTAACTGTCGAGTTCCTGAATCCTTTTATTTTAAATAAATAAACTTTCATGAAATATTCAAGGAACGGTACAATCGATAAGTATAACTACTAAGGAAATATTGGGTGGGTATAAAAGTCACAATATTTTCTTTCGCCGTCATTTATCGACAGAAATAAGAATCAAAGATTAATGTTGTAATTTCATTATTTTCTTTGAACCATTACATTGGTCACTTTTTTTACTTATGGTTTTACGCCTCGTCGAGCTCATTACAGACGGTAAAGGACTGGAGGCTAGGAACGGGATGGAATTCGGCAATGGCGTTTTAAAGGAAACATCCCGTTATTCATCTGGAATGATTTGGGGAAACCATGTAAGACCCAAATCTTGATGGCCGGAAGGGTATTCGATCCCGCGCCCTCCCTAAAGCGAGGACAGAACGTTACCGCTCACCCAACACGCTCGGTGTCGCTCACTTCCAGTAGACACATAAATATTTCTTTTCCAGTTATTAAGATTTCTATACAAACCTGATATCTATTTAGGTGGAAAGAAGATATTTTTCTACTTATTATACCGTTCCCTTTCAACAACTATAAAATTCGTCAGTACTCGATGCAAAGTCAGTAGTGACGGCGTTATCGCCTTTCGGTGATTCACTAATTAAAAATTTTAGAAAAATTCGTCTCCACAATGCAAGGAGAAGTAGAAACAGATGTAATATTTCCTCTGTTTATCTTGGAATCCGGTGTTCGTTAATAATCTTCTGGAGACTGTTAAATGATCCCCTCACCTACAAAACGATGCTGCAGCATCTTTTTTAACGGAAGTGTCCTCCCAATTCAGAAAGCAATCTTCAAACTTCAACACGATTTGGCTTAATGTCAATTGTGAGCAAAAATACTAGTCTTTTGACATACTTGGGACCACGAAAAACAACTGATTTTTTCTCCTCTCAGAATATTTTCATTTTTTCATTAGATTAGTTGGCCTTGGCTTTTGTACGTTGTTCCAGGAATCCCTTGATTTATTAATTTTAGTTTCAAACACTTTTCGATTCTCAATCTCATCGCAATACATTCCAACATTTGCCATATATTTTCTCATGTCCTCAACGAATTTTGTTGTCGCCTTTAATTTAGTGATGGAGTTGAAAATTCTTTTTTTTTTTCAACATACTCAAACATTCTCATAAGGTATCTATAAAATTACAGCCTACTCTTGTTCATTGCGTCTATACTTTTCTCTGCATGCGTACGTAGATTTTCATTTTTCCTTATCGGCCATCTATTCCCATTATCGGTCCTAGTATTTTCCACCCTTCTTTCGCTAATTTCCCAATCTCAATTTTCTTATTAAATACCAGGTACTCTGAGCTGAACATTTCCTCCGTCTTGACGACTGTTGTATGTCTAATCTTTGCTTTGTAGGAGATCGCTTTATTGTTTTAACGGTTTTGTGTTAGCCTATATGCTAGTTCCATCTTTCTAACTCTTGCTTCATTCGCTACCCTTTGAAGCACGTTTGGTTGTATCCGTTCACACAGATATTTAAATTTTTCTACTGTCTTAATTTCTCCAAATTTAGATTTCACATGTTTTTCATTATTGTGTTTGTATTTTATAAACTCCGTTTTTCCGTATGAGATTATGAGTTCTTCTTTTGATGTAATCTCATGCAATCTTTCAACCATTCTTGAGATTCCTTATTTTTTGCTGGTAATACAAGAGCATCATCAAAAGCGAGACATTCCACCTTTACACACTGCTTGCTTGGGCCTAAACATATCTCTTCTATTTCTTCAAGAATACTAAGTAACCTATAGTATTTCCCAATAATACTAAGACAAAATATAATCCGAGAAAACGGAATTAAAATGGCAACGAAAAGGACATCACAGATAACAAGGAGAGTTAAGTATAACTAGGAACATATATTACTTTTAAAAAATTAGGTCTTTGGCATTTGATAGCGATCCAAGAAATTTAAAATTTAATATGATGAACCATTTGAGGTTGTGGAAAGTAGAAAGACACTGCCATGCGGTAGAACCAACAGAAATTGTAAAACTGAAACCCATTTAAAAAAAAAAAAAAAAAAAATTAAAAAACGAAAATTTTGCTGTAGGTTATTTCAATACAGCAATAATCTCATATTTCAAGGGTTTTATACATTGAAGTGTCAAAACTCATGGTATAGGAAGATGGAAATATAGAAATGGTGCTAGCACTGCGGAAGAAATGTAAAACAGTGGCGTGCAATGTAAGGCTTCCATTTGTACTATCTTGAGTTGTGTGAAAAGTTTACTGGAAGGAATTATGGGAGAACGACAAGAATTCACTGTGAGCGGGGAATGGTAGTTGGCGCTAGTTGCATGGGCATTCCATTTCCGAAATTGTTAGTGAATTTACAATTAATCGATCCACACTATCAAGCATGTCGTAAGAATGCAGATTCCGACATTAACTCCTGTTGTGGACCATAAAGTGTGTACAAACGCGTCTTCTGACTGCAAGTTACATTAATAAACTTTAGTTGGATATTTCATTTCACATCTGAGCGTTGTGGTCAGGCTGTGAGTGGCGGGGCTCACGTAAGGAATGCTAGCCGGCCCGATTCATGGCACAGGCGAACAAGGGAAGAGGTTTTTGGTTTGTTGACGTCTGGGCGAGGAACGGAGAGTTGGGGCAACGTGTCTCCTGATGGCGGGGGAATCGTGCTGACCAATCAGATGAACAAAATCATCTACAATCGCTGAAAATACTGGAATTTTCTGATTTCACGTGGTGCGGAGCATGAGACGAGAGAAGTATTCTGTGCCGGCCGTCGAGTCGAGTGTGGTTGATTTGCCTTCTGTCTCCACTGTCTGTTCGATGATGGATCTGCTGCTGGGCTGAATTTGAACGCCATTTGATTTTGTTTGAGCGGATGAGCTCTGGCAAAAGGCATTTTTTGAAGGGCTGTGCTACACCTGTTTTACGGCAGAACCGACAAGGCAACAGCATAAGGTTGATTACACGTTATCCAATGTGTGGTGGCAGAGGTATCAACAAATGGTAAATCGCCAGTGAAGGACTCTTTGCTAATCTGACAACAAGTTCATAGCATTGCCCAGCTACGATCCTGTCAGGTCAAATTGTACAAGATAAGATCTATGAACTGTCCATAGTCCGGAGCAAACATTTAATTCATAATTAAACATTCAGAACGAAGAATTTCAATTTGATTACTTTTGGGTATTTTTATAAAATATTCTGGCGTCCACAGAAGGAAAGCTCATTAATTTTTTAACTATGATACAAGCTTGTATCATTTCATGTCAGTAAATTTAAATGACATTAAATTTTCATGAAGTTTTTAACACACTTTTCAAGAATTGTTAGTTTGCATACTTGACCCCTTGTAAAACAGATCGTTCCATAATTCTTAATAATCTATTTAATTTGCGTTATCGTAAATACCCATGTTTTTATGTTATGAGCGGAAAAACAAATAAAATCATTGATGATTTCTCACGTAAACCTAACAGTTCACGCAAGTTCTTCCTATTCATATTAAAATTCAAACACAATATAATAATATTAATTACATTTCAAAGTTGGAAATAAGGCTTGAACGTCACAACTGGTAGACCACATCTACTTTATGACCGAGACCATGGAGGTCTACTTCTAGATGTCAGTGTTGATAGACAGGCAATACTGCTTCAAGGAACACCAACGATCAATGTTGGACGTACGACACACGCATCCGTGCCGACAGTACAGCGAAATTTGGCGTTTATGGATGTTGCTGCAGAAGACCGACTCAGATGACCCTGTTAACAATACGCCATTGGCCGCAGTGTGCTCGTGAACATATCGGTTAGATCCTATATGACTAGAATAGGGTTGGTTGGCCAGACGAGTCTCGATTCTAGTTGTTAAGAGCTCATGGTATGGTTCGAATGTGACGCAGATCCAACAGAACCTTGGACCTAGGTTGTCAGGAGGGTATTGGGGAAGCAGGTGGTGGCTCGATCCTGGGACGGCTGTCTTAACGTGATGTGGACAGGGACCTCTGGTCAAACTGAAACGATAATTGACTGAAAATTACTATGTTCAGTTACTTGAAGACAATTTGAAGCCATTAATTTCCTACACGGTCCCAAATAATGACTGATTTTTCCAGAACGATTCACCATGTCAAGAAGAACATTCTGGACAGTTCCAGTGTGTGATTGGATCACCTAGATCGTCACGCATTAATGTAACTGAATATATCTGGGACATGATCAAAAGGTTAATTCGTGCAGAACCTCTTACACCGGCAACACCCTTACAGTCGCCTATAAACGAAAAATGACTGAAAGTGTTTTAGGGTACTTCACACGACTGGTTGAATCAATGAAACGTCTGTTTTCTGCAATACGCCTGGCAAAAAAGTGGGTCCCATTACTTTGACAATTCAGCGTATTCGTGAAGCGTAATTTCCGATCTAAGTTTACAAGGATGTTCAAGTTCTTTTTTGCAGCAAATCTTGAAAAATAATTAACCATAGTGTCTCATCAAATTTTTAAGCTAGACTTCTCCAAACTGAACGGTTTACATGGACTGAATATAACAGAGTCCACTACGTTATGCGAAAATGAAATGTTAAGAGATAAATCATTTAATCGATTATAAATTAAGGATGAAAATTCACAACTCATCTTACTAAGAGGATTACTTCTAAATTCCTTCATCCTTCCCCCCCCCCCTCTCTCCCCTGCATCGGCCACCGAGTACTACGACACAACGGCTACCTGACACATAGGCGATCAGTGTGAAATCATGTGGGAAATACGGCATGTGCCCAAACAATGTTTTATAACCATACTAGCTGCAATATCCGGCGTTTGCCCGGGTCAGAATACGTCACTCGCTTAATGGTGTGAGGACAAGTATCTGTTTCTCAGATACTTGTACAGATATATATTAAACGTACTATATATATATACTACACATACTTATTAATTTTTTACATACAGTTAAGTTTTTAATTTCTCCTCACAAGACTTGATTACACATTATATTTGTAGTTTTATTGTTCGGACGATAAATGAACAAATTTTGAGGTAATTCAAATCGTGACACGTCACCTACAATTGGCGTGTGAAAAGCATGATTCTTTTGAGTTAAAGCCACAATATAAGAATGTTGGGCCCTGTACCTTGTTGGTAGTCATCCTGTAAACCAACATTGCTGGGAAATGCAGTCCCTTAAAACTGAGGGGTAAACCAGTTCATGTTAAAGGTATTCGCGGTATAAATACCATCTGCCCCTTTTCTTCGCCACTCTACACTGACTTGGATGATGTTAATACTACAGTAGTTTTATACACAGTCTTGTACCATTACACAGTTTCGGCGTATTCAGGATCCGCAGTAAAATGACTGGCAAACCAACCTTCAATTTGAGGAATTGTAACGGCATTCCTGGAACATTCAACGAAATTAAAAATTCAATCGGAAAATTTACACTTTCAGTTTCATCAGTCTTGGTAGCGTTCGACATATAAATATTCCTTTTCCCCGGAATCGTCTTTTGGATGTTCTTCTTGAATTTCGTTTTTCATCCCTAGAATAACTCGCTCGCTTAACCATTCTGAATTGGTATAATTTTCGACGATATCTAGGTATATTTTGCTTATGAGTTGTTCAGGTGTTTCAACAATGTTACAAAATTCATTTGTTAGTTCAATTTGCTCAGAATTTTAGTCTATTTGATAAATGCCTGATGCGATAAAAAGGTTCTCGGCAAATTACGTTTTTTCCTCTTCCGAGATTTGCGCTCTCATATTTGCTGTCAACCTGATTATTTTTACATGCTGCCATATGAACGGCCTGTTAAGCAAGCTTTTATTTCATCCATTGTCGGCGATTTCGGAATGACAGGCAGTGTCTGACAAAAATTACATGACAATATTAGTAAAATACCTCCCATTAAACTCGCGTTATCTCGTAAATAACGGAGTGTTCTGTTTAGTGATCCAAAAACTTTCCGCGTGCCATTTTGCTTTTGTTCCATACGACGACCTTGCACAGTTTCAATATTTGTCCATGTCCTGATGATATTGCAAAGTTAAATACCGGACTTTAAATTAGCCTTATACATCTTCGAGAATGGAAATTTCTGGAATGAAGCATAAATGATTTTCGGCATCTAAATTATTTTTAACAATACATTAGTATTGTCTGGGACAGTACAGTTTGGAAATATCTGGAAAATCATAAAAAGAAATCGTGAAAGATTTAAAAAAAAATTAAGTATTACAAGATTTTATTTACATAATTAAATTAACAATTTTTTAATATTTATAAATAATTATTGTAACTATTGTTAATGGTAGTATTTGAATTACAAACTGTTTTTAATAATTATGAGTAATTTGTAGTTATTTAGAACACTGTTAATATTATAATTTTCAGTATTATACATCTTCGAAGATATAAATTTCATACATTTCTTCTACCTGCTAGATTCAAATTATACATTAGATAGATCACATAGATTCTGTATTATTATATATAATCTTAGAACATTTATGATTATTTTCTTCCAGCCAATCTCTCACTGACACATGGAACGCCACTCAAAACATTTTAGTCTATTTTATGTAAAGAACATAAAAAATTTGGGTTAGTTATGTAAAGTGGCCGCAAGTTGCGGCTTGCCAGCTATTAAAGACATATAAGAGCCCGTGAGCGTTTCCACACCAACAGCTGGAAGCCCCTGCTTGCGTCCAACTTTTTACGTAGGCCACCAAAAGTTTTTATGTTCTTTACATGTCCTCTCTTTGAAATAAATTATTAATTTATTTTAAAAACAAGTGAACGATTTTTTTATTAATTTGATTAAAAGTACTTGCAGCCATATTTTGATCGGTAACCCGGAAGAATCCTATTCAGCTACTAATAATTATGCACAAAAAATAATTGTATTTCAATCAAATAACAGTTGGACGTAGAAATCATGCAGCCGGATCTTAAGTTATCTGTTATTCCTGTAAAAATTGTCTTCTAGTATCTTAAGTTCAAAAACACGGCGCGGAAACATCCACACTTAGCTCTATATCATTTGAAAAACTGATGTTTGAAGTTACAGGTTGATAATAGTAAAATCTGGGAGCAAAATAATTAGAAAGCAGTAGCGTTGTTATAATACTCGGCGTTATGTTAACAAAAAAAATTATAACTGAGTTGGGAATGACGTGAAATGATACATCTTGAACAAAATGTGAACATAGAATAGGGTATGCAAACATTGTGGGAAATGTGTATTTAATTACACTGAGCAGATTGTAAGTGGATGTTCAATGTGAAATGTGTATGGACATGATAATTAGCAGCTCAAGTGCCACATCAGTAATGGGGAGACCACAATGACAAATGTTGACGATGTAACGTCAAACAGCAAATGGGTTAATTAATCCTTCCTCAATTAACCGTTACAAACAGAATGGATTTACTAATACTGATCATCATTCTTTTAGTTGTACAGCTACTGCATATTTGTTTAGTATAGTCTTGGTCTTTACTGTTGACCATTCTGTCTAAAAACTTCCGATGTTGTGTTGAAATTTGCAATTTTCTATATTAGGAAAAAATAAGTTTTTTTTGCACATTTCCGGTCTGTCGTTACTAATTTGCTGCCATCACAACAACATCCTATTTTTCTCAGTCGGAAACAGAGTTACTCGTCACAATTTAAGCAACCAAAAGAATTTCAAAGTATTACAGGCTTTGTTTTTTATACGTTTTCGATATTCTGTTTTCATGATTTTCCGGGATATTTTTATACATAACTTTCTTATCTTTTTCGTTTCTTTCTGTGCCTAGAAATACGCCACTATAATTTTGAAACGGAGCGGTGTCTGTACGTCGAAGTTGTTGTATTAAAAAAAAAAAAAAGTTGTGACAGACTATTCGTAGGAGTCAAGTTTTAAAGGTAACATCCCGGCATTCGTCTGGAATGATTTGGGGAAACTGTGCGAAACCCAAATCTGATTGACCGCATCGGGATTCCATCCCATGTCCTCCCCAATGCGAGGCCAGAGCCGCCACGATCGGTTTATGAGTTTTATTTGTTTGTGCGTTGTATGTTTCTTTTAGGATAGCGCAAAATCTAATGAACAAGTCTTGGCAAGGTTTTCGCATTTTAAATGCTAACGTCCTACTGATAATCCAAGGATTGTCTCAACACACCACTTCCCCTGTTGCAGAAAATTAGAAGCCAACCTGGCCACTATAGTTCTTAATCGTAATCTGCGGAACTTAAAACCTATCGAATGGTATTGTGGGGATTTTCACAATCTGAGGTTTGTATTAATAAACTATATAAGTTGAGACGGAGCTGAAAATTAGAAATCAGAGCAAAATTCCTACCCTAAACTCCATCTATCAATTCTTTCTATAAATATCGAACCTTTAAACTGTTAAATGCCCTTAGTGTAGCAACCTATCAGTTTTTAACTGAGGGTAGTGACAATGGAAATTACGCAAGAATAAAGCATTAAAAATAATAATTATGTGAATTTAATTTCTGATAAATTAACATCCCGCGGGAAACCTGTAACGTTAATATTCACACTAGACAGTAAATTGTGTTATATAGATCTTCGTTACATCTAAATATTGGTACTTCAGCAAATATTACAGTAGTATGTAATTCACTATTTTACTTACAGGGTATAAAGTTTGATTGATTCAACAATAGATGGCACTGAGTTTAGTTTGCATCAGGGTGCTCGTTCCTTCTGAATTTTCTAAACAAAACTGTGGTCTTAAATATATATTGAAACTAGCCCAAAATTAAATTATGGTGCTGCAATTGACACCAATCTTTGCCTTAAAGCTAGTTGTTTTGAGGGTTGTTGCCCTGGGACATTTCCTCCCTCTGTCTTCTCTTCACTTCTAGGTGTGTATTATTAGTTGGTCCTTAGCGCTCCGTCAGCACCAATGGCCTACTATGTTGTCAGCGGCAGTTCCATATTCGCCGAGACAACTGACCAGAGGATTGGCAGAGTGATGTGCTTCACTGTAGAATTTATAGGCATGTTGCCTAAATCTTTAGATAAGTCTGGGTGTCCCAGACGCCTCATGGACTGCGTCAGTGGGGAAACGGTATGGGCAGATGTAGTGCTCCCAATAACAATCAGATGGTACGGTCATTTACTACGCAGTAACAACACTTCATCTGTGAGAACAACACTTCATTTAAGTCCGGAGGACGGAGAGTACGAGGGAGACACAGGAAGCGTTGGCTGGATACCTTGTGAGAAGACATGCATCTAGTCAATGCCTCATCTGAAGATGCATAAGATTTACATAAATTTAACAAGTAGTCCGGTAAATCAGAAACTGCAAAGCGGGATTAATGCTAAGAAGAAGAATAACAGACAGATTAGTTTAACAAGTTAATTCAAATTCATTCACTCATTTATTTCATCTTTGAGTTTATTCATATTCTACATTAATATCAGAATGAACACGTAAATTGTAATTTAAAAATAGAATTCTTCGCTAAAATATTATGAAATATGAAAAACATCCTTTTTTACGTTTACCATCAATTCAAGTAAAGCATTTACTGAAACATTTACCCAAATTTGAAACTGACAATGCCATAAATATTTTCTTATATAAGGTTTTCCATTTCTCAGAATATGATCTTCACTTTATGCCTTGTGATGTTGAAACGTTCCAATTGAAATTTTCAGTAGGTTACACCGAGCGTGGTGGTGTAACGGTAAGCGTTCTGGCCTCGCATTCGGGAGGACGGCGGTTCGAATCCCCATCCGGGCAACCAGATTTGGGTTTTCCATGGTTTCCCAAATCACTCCAGTCAAATGCCGGGATGCTTCCTTCAAAATGGCTAAACCCGAATTTTTTCCATTCCTTGCCCCCCCCCCCCAATCCTTTCCCGTCTCTAAATACCTCGCTGTTGGGAGACGTTAAGCAGTTAAAATAAAAAATAAAAATAAAAAAGCAGTAGGTTACCATGCCTCAAGAGCACAGCATTTCTAGCCTAAATCATTTTACGTAATAAATATAGCAACATAGTGAATATGGTATGCTTAATTTTAATCAAATGTTTGAGATTTATTGATGTTTCACTTCTCGAATCATATGTTTGGATAACAATTTCAGGAATATTGTTTGTAATTACAACTTAAATAATGATAAAAAATTCACTTGCACTTAAGGAAACTGAAATAATGTTGCTTGTCCCACTAGATGACGATCCAAGAATTAAATATAGCAAGTGCTTACTTTACAGTAAAATTGTTGCTCCTTGATCCGTAACTTTGATTTCACCAGTGTGCTTTGGCTCTGTTACAATTAACACTTGTGTTTATTATTCTTTATTTTTTCCCACAAATAATAATATTCCGCTAGTTGGAACTTAGGAGCGAACTCTATAAGTGTAATCTCTTCACAGTTGCCTTAAACATGTCAACGCATCGGGCGTAAGCCACACACTTTTTTTACGGAACAGCATTCACAACAATGTACGTCAAATTTATGTTGATTTTTTGATGCTTCGATCTACTGTACTAAGAAATGCGATTTTTCCTAATGATTAATGTGCCTCCTATATACAGTTTCTCCCGTGGGACCCCGCAGCAGTACGACTGTGAATATAGCTGCCGCGCGGCGTGCGCCTGGTGACGAGGAAGAAGGGCTGCCACCATTAGCCGTACGTCTCGCTTACGGCCTGCTATTGCGGGCCCACCTACAACCAGGAGTAATGGCTGCTGTGACGTTTGTGTCTCTGTGAAACACTTGTCGTTTCGCCTTGGCGGAGGCACATTTTGCCAGGCTGTGAGCTCTAGAGGAAATTGTAACCGAGTGAAACGCGAATTTAGAAATTCCTCATGTCGTTTGTATTTGCAATAAAAAATCAAACTGCTTCGTGATTTAGTATTTTCAGTATGGGAATATTCGAATAAATCATAATATAAACTGTACAAATAACGCAATTTGATTACCATAAACAGTTTCAAGAATTCGTTTGCTACAAAAGGAGTAGCATACTTGTGGACCGTTAAAAATACGTTTATAAAAATTCCAACGCAAAAAGTATAAAGAATTTAATTTATTAACGTTTGAATATTGTAACTCGTAACTCATATACATCAATTGTAAAACTGAAACTATTCATGCTTTCCTTTAATATGGCCATGTCATGTAAAAAAAAGATTCAATACAAATGTATGTGTTCAGAAAAATAAAAAAATTGAATGATACCTTCAACCAAATGCTGTTATACATTGTCGGTATTACAATAAATCACTTTACATTATCGCGGCTAATAGAATCACCGCTTATTTCTCAAAATTTATAGATTGAAATAGCTACTGAAATTATTGTTAATGGATAAAATTCCATCCAATCTCGTAGTTTACTTCTGTTATTAGTTATTCCGTTTCAAATTCAAAGATATATCTACCCTCCTACAGACTAAATTACACTATCATTCATGCGGCCCCGTCTTGATGTTCGTGGTTAAGGAATGTTGTTTCTCCCGAAGAAAATTGGTCGGACTAGAGGAAATTATAGGTACGGAAAATGAATTTTTACACTAACAGACGAAATGTTCTGAATAGTTTGTGTCTACTGCTATTGCCTGTAATAAAAAGAGTAAGTTGGGAAACTCAACCTCGAAACACCGTAAACTATATTGTAGCGTCTCACAAAACTGGTCAACGGGGTTGGGAGGGATTGCACGACACGTCCGGCCGCGTGAATAGCTGTGAAAAGGTTCGCTGATTAGAGGCGGACGTGATGGTTAGTAGGCAGGAGTTTCCTAACTGCCGAATATATTTAAAATGGGATTTTACAGTCCGATACCAACACGTATGAATGATGCCTTAAACTCATGACGGATCACGTACGAGATAATAGGAGAATATCTCAGAACGTTGCAGGCATTGGAATAGTGGACTCGATTCTTTGGTCAGTCAGAGTTCTCGCTCTTCAACAGGCACTTATGCTTACTCAGGTTTGTTTACATGCAAACACTGACCACGGAGCGACAGCTTTCGAAGTGGTCTTCTGAGGAGAGGGAAACTTGACGGCCGACTTTGGTTGAGTGAGTTTTGGCGTTGTGGCTCGATTTAGCAAACCATATGTGGGCACAGTTGACCACAATCCCCACATTTCTGTCACTCGTGTTTATCACTGTGTATTTGTTAAGTAAATGTTTACCATTGCAAATGTTTCGTAATTCTCAATCATTCAGGTGAAGTGTTATGAAAGAGAATAAAAACAATCCGTTCAATTTGTAACGCAATTATGTGTACCGTGATCACTCAGGGTGGAAATTCCACCGTAATTCACTAAGCTGTTTAGTTTCTTTTGTAAAACGGTAATAATCATGGCATAATTTTTCGAATTTGTTCTATTGCGTTTGCTGTGAGCATGGATATATTACATGTTGTATACATTGAGGCCTTTGGCTGAGAGCATTTCCAATACGTCATTAGCTTGTGTTGTTTGCCTTAATTCCCGGCAGTAACTATGAAATTAAAGTGATACACACCACGCATAACTGTATCCGAAATTTTAGCTTCTGAACTAACCATAGCAAATGATGAACTGTATTTACGAATATTTTTAAAATAATGTTTTACTTTCTTTTTATGGTTCATTTGAATTTAGTCCATCATACAATGATTTAAAATATTCATTTTGATTTAAGGCCGGTAAAACTGCTTTAACCTTATGACAACATGAATTGAACGCAGTCTTTTCACCTGAAGTGACTTCTGATTCGATATGGTTTGCATTGCAAAAACCTGCATTGTAAGTTCTAAACTATCAAAATTTCTTTGAATGGCATTTAGTGCACGTTTAAGTGTATCCGTCAAAATAATTTCATCTGGTCTGTCACTTTTCGCGGGCTTGCTGAATAGCAGAAAACCCTTGATGATGATGATTTTATCATTTTGATCATCACGCAAATAGGTATTCCTTCTTCTTTGTCTCTCACTCAGATCGGTCAATGTTCTATGTCGAAGCATAATGGAAGTAGGGGCGAATATCCGAATGTTAAAAAAAATGACATTACTGAAATCGTGCTCACTTTTTTTAACTACCAATCCAATTTACTTTTCTTTTTGTAGAAACCTTAGGCAAAACTAAAGTCAGTTCAAATTATCTGTTAGGATGTAGAATTCTCTGTAATATGGAAAATATCACTTTTGTAAATGTTCCTTTTTTAAGTTCAAAGACTAATCTCTAATTTATGCTACTCTTTTGTTTCACCAAACACCACAAAATATCTTAATGCTGGGGAATACACGTCAGATTGTTGGCTCCGATCCGATTTCACACACACACACGTTCGCGAATTAATTTTTTATTTCATAATGTATTTTTAACACATATATTAGCTATGCTTATTATATTTATTTCTTTGTTGTTGATCAAAGACAACAGACATTGGTAGAATCATTGCCATCAAAAAAACAATTGAACGTAAACAACTATTGTTTTAGTTTATTAAATTTAATGTATTTGTAACACATATTACATATAAAGTTTAGTTTTCTGCACTTCTTCTCCATATAAACTTTAACTATGCCAAATCTCACACTGCTCCGTGCGCGCAATATTCTTAAGAAGTTATTCGAAGTTGTCACTTCACGTATTAATATATAGAAGATTATTCGCATGGAGAATATGAGGCCCTCTGACAGCCACAAGAACATATCTGACATGAAATTGCAAGTAGGTTTCGAAATGCTGTTAAGCCTTTTAATAAAAACCAATAGTTGGACGTAAAAATATTTTAATACGAAATAAACTCGAACGCCGTTGAAAACTTTTCGAAATAAACCGATAAATTTACAATCCATGATTTTATTTCTTATAATCTTCGAAAACACATAATTAGACCTGTGAAGCTTGAGCACCAATGTACAGAACTTCAGAAAACTAGAACAAATCAAGCAAACACAAAACGGTGACAAAATTGATTCTGCATGTGTCAGTCACGTCTGAGCGACGCCATATGCCTTGCAGCTATCAGTCCTTTAACACTTTTGCCTCCCTTGCCCGTCAGCCGCAGGCAATGTTACCATATAATATACAATTAATATATATTGTCATTTCATTCTTCCCCGTGGGGGAGGTGGGCTGGCAGCACTGAACATACACTGAAGGGCCAAGGAAATTTGTATACGCATGCGAATGCAATCACAGAGGTACACTCTTTGGCAAAAAAATTGACTGTGCGCGCCTGCGTCTAAGTCTCTTATTTTGCACAATGTGGCATCAATGGAGAGTTTGTCTTCCCAGGAAACTTTAGCGCATCTACTAGCTCCGCCCATCAAACCATGCCATTGGCGGGTATTCAATTCAGCGCCATCTGTAATTCATTTCCTTAAATCAATGCCTGTAACATAACAGGAAGACTCCGCCCATCGAAGATTCTTATTGGCAGGGTAGATCATCAATCTTCCCCTACATTTCAGTAAAAGGCTACTGACCAATCCTGAGTCAAGTAATGCATTTTCCAGTCCCGGGATTGGCTATCATATTCGGCAAGATATGGCCGACCATCGAATCGAACGAAATTCGGTTCCAGCTATACTTTTCTTTAATTCCGATCGTGAAACATGTCGCTAAAATTGCAATGAACAAAATTGCAATAAGGCGCCGCAAACATGCGGTTCAGTTATTATTT
>JARYHS010013630.1:272336599-272359599 GCA_031002005.1 Vandiemenella viatica
AATACTTATCACAACACTCCCAAGCAAGCTACCAGACTTCATCCAGAGATTTTAAAACATATTACCAACACAATTGGCACAGAGTCCTGTTAGAACCATTCCGAGCTAACCTTTTGGCTCGCAATCTCTGAAGGTGGTCCAGAATTTTCCAGAGAAGATTGAAGTTCCCGGCAGTACTCTTTCGAGCACTGACAATTGCCTCGCCAACATAAATCATACAAAAACAATTATAACGTTTACAAAACTTTCCATGATCATGAAGAAACGCTTTTAAATTAAAGTAGAAAATATTTACAAGCATTTAAACTCCAAACTGAATAAGTTAAACATTTCTAAACATTCCAAAATCGCACATAAAATAATACGGCTTACACAAAATTCTTAATTACAGTTTTTAATGAACATTTCAGGTACTTTACTGCTTTTAATCAAATCAGAATTAATTTAAACCATTTTTATCCAACAAAACAGTTTAACTTCCTATTAAATATACACAAATTGACTTTTATGCAATGTCTCTCCGACAACAAGACAATCAATTTGAAGTATTTCAACTAATAGGGAACTTGCTATGAGGACTGTCAGACATGGTCGGAGAACTATATGATGCACGAAGACTTTGGATGAAATACGAGTAGCTGATGGATTTTTGTATTACAGAAATGAGGATGTATAAAACATGGTCTATAGGTTACAGTTGAAGTAATACAGTTTATAATTAGATTACGGTATTAGATTATGATACCATAACAGAAAAAACGTTTATTTCAAGAAAATGATTTTAACACAAACGAAATCAGTGTCATTGAATATCAGATAAAATAATCATTTTTTTTCATACAACTATTCATAATGTAGTAATCAGATATGTACAAACATTCACAATAATAAACCTTAGTTCCACCAACACACGGTTAATTGTACGGTTCTTGTCCATTCTAAAGAAAATGAATATCTTTAATTCACATATTAAATGATGAATCTTTCTTGCAGCCTGAAGATTGCAGGTTACTAACGAAGAAAGAATAAAAAATTATTGTTAAATAAATATTTTTATTTTATTCCAGATAATTTCTCACAAATCATTTGATGTATAACTTTGTTTCTTATATTGTGGATAGTCTTTCTTACTAATTACCAGGAGCACCACTCCGTAGGATTTTTTTGTTTTAAATATGTTACCTAATATATACAACATTTCACGACTCACTAACAACCCTTTTCCTGGAAAATGCTTGGAAACTGTTTACACTTTTAAAAATTAATTCAATGTTCAAAATTTCATGTCAAATCAGCTTTTCATTACATTGTACATTCAACTATGCTACTTGCCGCTCGCCTGTAGGTATTTCTTAATGTAGAAACATTATTCCACCTGTATGAAATCGTAGGCTTCCGCACCCAGAGTCAGTTGATTCTTGGCTGTCCGGGTGGCGCCGCGTCATGTTTCTTGAAACCGACTTTTCGATCCTCATTGTGGGTTCTTCTTCCAGGGCAGAACAGGAAAAAAACATTACGCGACGCCACCCGGTCAGCCAAGAATCATTATTCCACCTGTTTGACATAGAAAGCGTTCCCTTACTGAAGCTATCCAATTACAATAGTTCAGATTTAGAATATCCTCAAAAATCTCTGACCATGTCCACAATATAACTCAATAAAGGCTCAAATATTTGATATCAAGAGTTACAATTTAGGAATTGTTTTTGAAATTAATAAAATGGTGAGAAAATTCTCAGATATCTGACTAGATATTTCAAAGCATCAGAACATGTAGAGTGAAATTTCGTACTAACACGTAGTAAGTCTGATAGAATGTATGAACTATTATGCTAATTAAAGTTGTTGGAAATTTTAATCGGATATGTGCAAAAGAGTAGTGTAATTAAAATAAAAGGATTAACACCGGTTGCACCTATTCACGGTAAAATTTATTAAAGCAGTGGTGGCCAACCTTCACAGCAGCCTGGCCAAATTTTAGGAATAGAATTTTCCAGCAGACCACACGCACTACTTTCTTAGAATTTTTTTTTATTTTTTTTATTTTATGAGCAAAAAAAAAAAAAAAAAAAAAAAAAAAAAAAAAAAAAAAAAAAAAAACACTAAAATGAAACATGTAGTAATAAAAATATAATTATTTTATTCGACTTTTTACTTTGTTTGAAAGAATGAATTTGTTTGTCAGATGAATATTGATGTGGAAAGCAATGTTAGTTATTCGCAAAAAGTTAACCGAATGAGCATCATGTTCTGTGATGTGACTTTTTTATCCGACTGAAAAGCTGTTCACATACATAAGATTTTCAAATAGCTAAATCATCCGTAATCCATGTTTGTAGAACGCATGATATATATTCTTGTCCAGATTATTTTTCTATATTTACTCTTTTTTTGTAGAATTCTTACAAACTAACGAGGTGGAATTTCTCCTTGAACTGTGCTTTCACAATTTTTATTTGCAAATTTTCTATACGGAAAATCTTATATCTTTAAACGAGCAATTCTTGTATATATATATATATATATTTCGGATCTCGGAAATGGCTATGACGATTTGGATGAAATTTGATATTTAGATAATGTTTTGACTTTTAAGATTACCTAAATAGTTGTCTTCCCTACAAAAAAGCGAGATTCCATAATACGTACAATTTTTTAACTTGATGTCTCGAAAACGGCACTAGCGCCATCTCGTACACAATTCAGGTACCAGAAAGACTACAAATAGATTCTCTCTGATTTCAAAGAATATTTAAACAAACAGTTCTTGTATACTGGCTGACGCGTGGAAATAGTAACATTGCAAGTTTAATTGTAAAACATTTAAAAAGGAAGATAATTAAAAATTTATGATTGGTTTTGTCAGAGGTGATAAACTTCTTTGAAAATAATATTACCGGTACCAGTTTTAAAGTAATCATCGTTTACTTTTTGATCGTAAAAAGTGGTTGTTAGTTTGTCATTAAATACTACCAGGCGAGGTATGAGTATAGTTTTATCGGAGTGAATGAATTTAGCACTGATGATGTTCTATCATTACCGTGACGTCACAATCTGATGATGAATTCTTATAGAACGCGACGAAACATATCGAAAATAAAGAATAAATGTTCTTGATATCTCACTTGGTTTACGAGATATAGCATGTCAAACATCAGTAATAGGTATAGTTTCTTGTGCTTTTGGCGACGTTTCTTCTGGTCCATGCTGGATTTCAACCTAACAACAACCATTAGGAACAAAATAAAACATTGAAAGTACATTTCCACCGTATAGACATAGTGCTTTTGGTGGATTCTTTTTCTGGTCCAGGCAGGATCTAATCCTAACCTCTTCACTTGAGGTGTCAGAAAAATAAATTATTTATTTTCGATTTGTCTCGACGAGTTTCATACGAATCAAACTTTGCTGTGGCGAAATTTATCTTCTGGTCCAGGTCGCATTTCAACCAACCACGTCAATTTTGCGATATGATATCTCGAGAATTAAGCGAGATATATACATAAAAAAAAGTATTTTGTACTTTCAATTTTTCTCGTCGAGTTATATAAGAATCCATCATCAAGGGTTTTCGTAGACTGCCCTGAATTAACACAAATCTCCCAACATTAATTAATCCCTGACTGGCATTAAGATTTCTGTTTAACATTATAATAGCATTTTTCTTTGAAAGCAATTTATGAGGCGGTCTCGCAAATGGATCTAGCGATTTGGATAAAATTTCGTATGTAGATAACGTTTTGCTTTACAAGTTTTTAACACGATATAGGATATATATATGTATATATATATATATATATAAAACCCGAGCAATTTTTGTATTTGGTTTCTCGAAAACGGCTCTAACCTCATTACGTAGAAGGTTCAGGTACCAGTAAGCCTATTGATATTAGTTATGCTTATCTTTGGTTAATTGTGCACCTCAAAACGCCTAGGAAGCCTTCAAGCCTTTTACTTTAATCAAACTTTACTCGAAATCTTGGATATTGAACAGAAATCGAAAGATACCGAGCGATGATCGGTCACCCAGGTACTGAAGATAAAATGAAGATAAAAGAACACGAAATTTTGGTTTAAAACCAGCATACGTTGTAGTGTTGAAAATCTAGAAATCGGTTTTGAAAGATGAGGTTCAAGTATGATATCAATGAACCGTATTTATTCACCGATGTCTGTGTCACGTCTGCTTATAATGACGGTGTAATAAGTGAGTGAAATTTTAATTTTTTTAGCTGTTGTTCCCGTAACGAAAGTTTCGTTTGAAAGTCGATAGCAAAATCAAACATAATATTAACCAATTGGCATTTTGCCTTCCAGATAAATGTTCAGGTTATTTAAGTGGCTGGTTATGTCTACCATAAATGAAATTTTTCAGAATCACTCCATGTCTTCAAACTAGGATATTTTTTGACTTGCTTGCATACAACGATTGCATTTCTTGATTCAAATCAAACACAATTTCTAATTTTTTTTTTACGGATGAACCATTTTACTTCAGCATAAAATGTAAGGTCATTACTCTGTCTCCGAATCTTTGAGAAATTCTTGGAAAGAATGGCAATTAAAAGGATTCGATCTTACAGAGCTCACTGTTTTAATAACGACGCTCATAACATGATCTATGTTTAGGGACTTGGGACATAAATTATCTTGAATAACGGAATGTATATTCATAAGCCGTGAAAAGGTTCGGTTGATTCGCGGTCTGGCAATCCCTGGATTAAATGATTTTTTTTTTTTTTTACTTTTCATTGACAGGAAGACGTTTTGCAAGTTTGGTTCTACTACAGAAAATAAACCTTTAGTCCATAAATTTTAAGTAGTCTCTGAAATATTTTTCACACACTTAGCAATTATTCTGCATTTTACAATTAATCGGCAGGGAATAACGTTAACTGAAGAAATGCTTTTAGTTTTTTCGTTGACAGCTTTTTGTTCGTCAAAAAACGACAAATTGAATATTTCTGAAGGGGATAAATATTTTTTTTTTTACGAGCTTTTATAATGTGTCGAATTGTTTTGGGCAATATTTTTTACACATGGTATAACATAATTTTTTCGTTCTGTGGCATCCGTGATTTCATATCTAATTGAGAATATATCATCTGTTTCCCACCCTTTACTTTACCGATAAGAGAAAAGAAATCCCACAGCAGTGAACTAATCGCCTCATCCTTAGAACATCTGGTAATCTAAACCAAGTGCACCGGTAATGAGATCACTCTTATATCTGAGGGAAGAAAGTTTGCAATAAACGATTAAGTGAATGACAGATTGCCCCAAATAACCCTTTGTTTTGAAACTTTGTGAATGGTAACCACATTGTGATTCAATTAGTAAATTATATTAGTAAAATGTTGTAGGTGAAAATATGGAACAGATCTAAATCAGAAAAGATTAATGTTATCTATTCCAATTATCACGACTTTGAGTTGCATGAAATACAACTGACCGAGTAATGTGGGTAAACAGATTTTTTAATTATTTTATGGCTTTACGCCTCTTCGACGTCGAGATCATTAGAGACGGGAAAAAGACTGGGGACAAGGAATTCGGGCTTTAAGAAGAAATCCTTTCATTTATTTGGAGTGATTTCGGGAAACGATGAGAACCCGAAATCAGATGCTCCTGAACGTGAGGCCACTACACTCGGTGGGTGAGAACACAAGTATCACGCCTAACATTAAGGTGGGCGTCAGATTGGTTCCCGAGTTGGCCAGTGAGATATCCCGTGATTTCGCGGGATCTTTCAAGTTGAATATTAGGATTGTTACATGAAAGAAACTAGCTTAATAACTACCCATTCTTAGCTTTTAATCCTTTCCAGATTTAATGATCCTGACGACTAACTTTGAAGCTCTAACCAATTAAAACGAGCGGTAGCGCTCTGACCTCTCATTCGGGAGGACACGGGTTCGAATCCTTGTCTAGACATGCAGGTTTGGAATTTACATACAATATTTTATACAGATCACTATAGAGGAAAGCCGATATGGTTCATTCAAAAGGTCATGGCCGAATTCCTTTCAGTTACTGGGCCCAGTCCTTTCCCGTCTCTAATGACTTCGAGGTCGACGAGGCGTAAAGCAAGATGCAAAAAAAATCAAAAAAAATCTATCCAGTTGAACAAAACTAAATTAACTACGTTACAAGAATTCCAAGACTCAATATATTTATTGTAAGAGTTTGTAAAATTGGTGGATAAGGTAAGATAACAGTGTTCACGGAAACAAATGCCAATTTCACCCGGGAATTAATGCTGCCAGGAATGCTGTTTCGAACGAGCTTGCATCAGGCAGGTCCTGGGGCGTGCTTGCGGTCATGTTGGAGGGCTTCCGGCAGCAGTAATCGACACGCAAGTTGCACCGAGCAGGGCAATCTGCACGGCCAAATTGGGGGCTTCCGAGTCATCTCAAACCGCGCCCGTCTGCCCAAAACCACTGGACCAACATTTCCAACTAGACTGCCGATATCAGATTACTACAAATCTATGACTATCAGTTACCAACTAATTTTCTGAAGGGTTTATAAAGCTTCAGGAAACTAACTTCTGTCTACCCTTGAATCTTCAGTAAAATAATAGATAATACTATGACGTTTGTCATGCTACATACCGCTATTTTTAGTTCCTAACATACAAGAAAAACTATTATTGCGAAAAAATTATTTTTGGCTTGCCAGAGACGAAATAATTTATATTTAATGATGCTCAGAATAAGTATTCGCAGTACTGTAAACGAAGTTAATTTTTCTGTTGGTGTGAATTTATTAAATACTTTACACGAAATGGAGGAATACATTATTATCTCACTTTGTTTAAATTTGATACAATGATTAATAAACGTCGACTGATAGGCAAGGAAAATAACAAACAATGTTAAATATAGTAGATACACCAATTGCAATAGCATGAAAAAAGAGAAAGCAAATCTCGGCAGTGATCAGTGACGATCTGGAGAAACGCATATTCAACAAAACTATTAAATTTAATGTGAAAAGACACATAAGTAAAAACAGGATAAACTGAGAGCTTCTGCTTACAGGAGACTATACGATCATAGAGTTTCGCTTCAGATTTTTCTTACAAGATAGAGTAAAAGTAAATAAGTTAGAAGACTTTCATATACAACTGATAACAGAAAGAGTTTTTCATGAAAGTTAAATGTAGTAAGAACTACTTCTGTTATACGTATTTAAGAACTGATGATCCAAAAGAACATCGTAACTACAAATTTACTAGTTCCGTTATGTTTTCAAATACTCTTTCAGTTTCAGTTATGATAAATACTATCTCTTTTGTGACATTCTCAAATGTGATCAAAAGCCACAATTCACTCGATCCATGGGCAATGCCTTATATACTACAGAAGACAAATGATTTTATATGCAACAACTTTATGTTTCGGAGATTAATTATGAATTATTCTATAATATTAAGGTATACTTTGTACACGGCACATATATAAAAATGACTGTAGACTAATAATTCAAGTCGCAAAGAAATAGAAGAATCGTGGTGTGCTCACAAAATTACAGCTAGATTTAAAGAACTAAGATAATTGAGACCAATTTAAATAATATGAGGGTTAACACAAATAAATAATTAATTCGGAATTTACATGAAACGTGAAGCACATTATTTATGAAAATTAAATGCAATGTCGAGCTAATAGCTTTTATTATATGTTCAAATGTTTGCCGACAGCAGACACATTTGATCTGAACAAACTGTAAGTCACGATAAATTGGATTTTGTGACCACCTAGCAAAATTAATATGTGGTTTAATGAGCAGACTGGACGGGAACGCCATACATATTGCGGAGCACCTCCAGAATTAATGATGTGCCAGTATTCCTGCTTTCAAATTTACTTCTACGTTTGTGTTTATTGGATAAATTCCGACATTGTCATCAGTGGTATGGAAGATGTACTAGCGAATTTCTCCTGAATAAATAGTTTAGACGCATCTGAAACTTTAAATGCCATTCAGTTAATCTGACCAAATCGCTCTTGAATTACCGTAATTAGTGAATAGGTACACTATGTTAAACGTGAAGGTATATTATTAGAATAAAAAAAACATAAAATTTCTGAGAGGAAGTTGATATTATAAGTATGTAACAATTTTGTAACTATCTATGATTACTGCATATGTTGTTTCTCTTATGCCGAATTACTGAAGTAAAAGCGCTTAAATGTTATCACAATTGAGAGGTGTCTGGCGTCTCGGTGGTTAAAGTGTCTAACCAGCTATCAAAAGTTCCCCCGATCGAAAGATCCCCGGTTCAAATCCCTGTCTCGGCAGTTATTTTCATAGATACTTAACCCGACTCTAACCTCTGGCATAGTTTGCTGAGTAATATGAAGTACGCTTCCGTGGTTCGTATTCCTCGTTAAGCTTTAGATCCCCTGTACCCGGTAAAACTATTGGGTTAGGTGAAGACGGCTTCGACAAGGGCAGAATGCGCAACCAATAGAAATCCTGTCACCATGTCGTTACGACCACACGGAGTTATTGCTAGATATTATTGCAATTGAAAGAATCAAACACACACGAAAGAAGCTGTGGATCCTGGCTTTGGTTTCATACCTATAAAAATTCTATTTCATTTCAGGGACACTTCTTCCTCTTAAAAAAGTTAAATTTTAACAAGTTTTGCAAAAGGTTACGTAATATGAAACCTATAATAAATCTGTTTATGTCCGTGTTACGTGAAAACTGTTAAACGGGATGTTGAACAATTTTGCATTTGAATCTAATAAGGATGGTAATCACCGGAACATAGAGTTTAATTCTGTATAAAGTATTTCTGCTGCTGTACCTTGTATAAAAGCCTATATCACGATACCAAAGAATTTCCTCATTCCAAAGTTTTAACCTAAACCCTCCCCCCCCCCCCTCCCAAAATCTCTATAGCAACTAGCGATATCCTCTAACGCAATTAATGGTATAAGGTTTTAGTGCAATCTATATCCCTGTTCAATAATTCAGTTAGCTCCTCCTATGCCAAGTTTATCACACCTTGGTAACCAAATACAGCTAACATATTTTTCCTACTGTCGCATAAATGACAATACAAATCACACAAACGAGTTTCTGTATGTGAACAATATACATTTGTTTGGACTGTCGATAGTTATGAAATTTCAAATCTCTTTGCGATTTTAGAATCCTATACGGATTCCTCGTCCTATCATTCAGATTAGTGTTTTCCATTGCCTGCATGGTTCCTTTAAAAGGCCATTACAGAATTCCTTCCTGTTTGTTGCCTCCAATCTTTTTCCTCCTCTAGTGACCTCGACTCCAAAGAAAAAAAATTAGTATTCGAATTGGCTACAATAAACTAGCGAACTATCATTTTCATAACATGTAAACTTATGTAATTCATCCACCAGTTTATAACAAGTGCTGAAATATAAACTGGATTCAATGATACATGTTTTGTAACTACCAGATTGCTTTCTTTTGAGTGCACATTTTTTTAACCTAATGAGCGACAGAATGTTCCTCTTGATTAATTCGAACTTATTACATATGGTTCCACAGATGGTATAAAAGTACGATGTTCCTTCTTAACGCAATCAACATATGAACTCCATGAAATAAATATATAATAGTTATTAGCACATCTGCCCATCAGGTCGTGATAATATTTTTTTTTTTTTTTTTTTTTTTTTTTTTTTTTTTTTTTTTTTTAAAAAAAAAAAAAAAAAAAAAAAAGCATTCCATCAAATATATTTTTTGTAATCTTTCTCTTGACTGTCTTAATACAATATCCACAATTTCCTCTCCAGATTAAATGTATTTACATACCCATTGCAATCATAATAACTTGTTTCATTTTGTGAATTCTTTATTTTTCTCTAGAGTATTCCCTTGTTTTTAAAGAACTCTTCACCAACAACCACACCACGCTTCTTGTAATTCAACACTGTCTCTTTTCTTCATGTTAGTCCATTCACAAGATTGTTTTAGTTACCGTCGAGCGCATTTAAGACTCTCTTTACTGTCCACATGGTTTGCGCCAAACTAGCTGCTGGAAGCTTGATTTTCAAGTCTGGTAAACTCCTGTTCTAATCAAAGAACTGCTTCAGTTTTATACCCGATGTACTGTACGTCGCACATTCAGCTTAATACACTATCTTATTCATTTAAGTAAATTATATAACGTTTTACCATTGAAATTCACTAATTCAGCATCATTGATATACCTATTAGATGTATGTCAGATCACGAGTTGATGACAGATGGATTGTTTTGCTGTCAACTTGCTCCCTAGAACAATTTCTACCTCACATTCGGAAGGACGCCGTTTCGAATCCACGTCTGGGCGTCCAGATTTGGGTTTCCCATGGTTTCCGCAATACCCCAGGCGATGCCGGAACGCTTCCTTCAAAATGCCGTGGCCGAATTCCTTCCCGTTCCTACTGTCTGAACAGCGAGAATTGGGCACAAAATGTCAGTACCTGGTAGATGGCTTAATCCGCACTGCCCTTCAGCCAATATGAACGTTAAACAAGAAGTGGGAAAAGCATTTTAATGTGCAAATTACATTGAAGGAGTACAAATTAAAAAGGTAAATAATTTTTGTTATTTGGATTCAGTTTTAGAAAGAGACGTAAAAGCGGACATGAAAATTAATAAAAGAATTATTCTTAATTTTATCCATAGTAAATGGATTTACGGAAGTCTGTAACTGTTACAATCGATGAGTAAGCAAAGAATTTTACTGCAACACTTACTTTTGATGATGTTTTATTTTTACGCTATGAGTTACGTGTTTTCTAGAAATAATTCTCATTTTGAAACACTTTATTACATTTTCGATGTGAGAAGTGTTTGCGTCAGTTTCTGTCAGCTTTTGGTGGTTTCATTTTTGAAGGCTTCTTAAGAACACGACACCACAGAAACTCACACGCACAAATCCTCATTACATTTTAAATGTACCTGCATTTAATGTAACTGAAACAGTCCACTGGTTACAATGTTTACAGAGTTGTAAATTTGATGTAAATTTGACGAAAAAGGAGCAATATCACGTTACGCAATTTCCCCTCCCCCCCCCTTCCCTCCCACTTTCCAGTCATTCGTATTGCTCCTCTGAACTCTGTGATTTGCCGATATTGTGTTCTTTGCAGTTCAAGAGGCCTAGTGAATGATAAATACTTTTTACAGTTGTCATGTAACTATAGGCTCCCATAGTTCCTCCTTGAAAGTCCTTCGTATATAATCCGGAGACGATAAGCCCAAAATATTTCGAACAATTCTAAAAATCTTTTCCATATCACATTTTTTTTTTGCGTATCCTGTAATGTTCATAAAGTCAAAAACGTTCTGTAATTGTGTTGCAAACTTTACAGTTAAATTTAGTTTATTTAGATTTTCGTTTATTTCTAGTTCCCTTTAAGCAAGATTGGAGTGGAAACTATTATTTGAAGGATGAGGGTGTGTCTACACTACAGGAAGATTTTTCTCGTCTCACACATTTTGCAATACTGCTCTTTTTTAGCACCGCATATGTTAAAAATATTTGCACGGTGTTTATCGAGGTGCACGATACGGAGCGACGATTTTGATGAACGCAAAGTGGTTTCATTCTTACTGGAAAAGCAACGCCTGCCGTTGATCAAACACCGACCATGCAGGCGAAATTCATGTAATTGATGAAACGGGCGTGTATCATGCTATATGACAGCTCTATGCAGTGACAGCTTGAATTATATATTGTAGCACACAGATTCGCGCCAAATTACTCCACTGCTGAGTGCACAAGAGCGCACCAAATAACATTCTATAAATCTCATATTTAATTTTTACTGTAGAAATATTCCAAATAAGTTCAGATTTATGAAAATAAAGTTATAGGAAAATTCAAATGAATTCTGGAGTATGCAGATTTTGACCTTAATGATTTCTCGAAATTTATTCGCAGTGAAATTTTTCATGCATTTATCATAGAGACAATTGTAAATTTTTTCCCCGTTCCTTATCAACAAATCTGGTTCCAATAGTCTCTATGTTAAGGAACTAAAAAAAAAATAAAAATAAATAAGCTACTAAAATATTTTTGCATAAGGAAACGATAAGATTATTCACATTGTTTTCTGTGATAGTAGCTCGCTCTTTATAGACTTTTGGGGAAATTATAGAAACATTTAGGCCCTGTTTGAAATAAAGTTTTATTTGACAACAATCATTTTCTGGTAATTCTTTAAAATTATAGAATGAATACCAGATAAGAGTAGTAACTATATACCCTTTTCTTATTGTTATTCTCTCTTCGTGCTGTGATTTATAAAAAAAGAATGTTACAGCTTAATATAACTTATAACATACTCGGTTAACCTTCTTTGATTTAAGTACAGTGACAATTGTTGGTATAAATTGGCAGATATTTCTAATCGTTGGAGTATGTTCAAATAGATTTGCAAGATATCTTTATAGAAAGTATTAAAGAACAGATTCTGTTACTAATATGATAAAAGAGCTTGACTGAGAATCATTAAAAGATAGTGAAGGACTCAGAGAATGCTGGGATCATATAAACCGTTTATCTTTATATATAAAGATGAATGTATGTTTGTTTGTTGGTTTGTTTGTTTGTTGGTTTGTTTGTTCTTCATACAAATCCACAGTTTTCATCCGATCTCGATGAAACTTTCCACACTTATCCTTTGAAACAAGGAGAAAAATACTGTCTACATTTGGTTGAAAAATTATCTGTATAAATAACACACGTTGTCTCATAACTTCGAAATACGGCGATAGACAGACACGTTGGATCTGAACGTCTCCATACCGTGTTTCCGTGTAGTGAACTGGCAGCTCAGTGGATAAAGAGCTTGTTTACCAACGTCGTGATCTCCGGTTCAAATCTCCGTGGAGGCTAAGATTTTTAAAAATTGTTTTTCATCGTATGAGTCAGGCCTGGGCCGTACGTTATTTGGATTGAATATTAAATTGTAGATATTAGAAAGTTAGGGGTGCAATGCGAGGCAAATAAACACGGAAGTAAGTCTCTGTCTTTTTGTTACGTTTTGACTACTAAATGGCTATATCGTTGTGATGGAATTTTGTAAGGAAAGCTGTACGAAGGGCACAGGATATTTTTTCCAGTATGATTAACAGTTGTAGTCACGAAATTTTGAGATCTTATCGAATAGTGACAGAAATATGTTCGGAAATTGATTCTCTTCAAGAGGCAGGTTCGACGGTAGAATGATATAGAGATAGCTTTCCTGTCATATTATGCCGACTCGATATTGTTTGGGACCAATCCTTCGTTACCTACAACTTTCTATATTTAATTCTGGCAAAAAAATTCTTAATCCACGCGTACGAAGTCGCGGGTACGAGGCTAGTTAGAGAATATAGGTAGAAGAATTAGAAGTGCATGGAAGAGAAAAGATGATAAATACCACAAGCTGGCACTTTATTTCAGGAATAAGGGAGTGAAAAACATTTTGTTTAGTACCTGAAGGAATTGGAATGAATAGCCAAGCAAAATGCTGAACAATTTATGAAAAACACTGAAAGTATTTAAAAATAAAATATGTTGGTGGGGAAATTACACACAAAGAATTGGATATAAAAAACTTCTATATATACAAAAAACGTAAGCTGGCAACCTATCAAAGTCACACAAAAAAAAAAAAAAAAAAAAAAAAAAAAAAAAAAAAAAAAAAAAAAAAAAAAATAAGAAAGTAAACCTCGATACGCTTCTGGTGAAAAAGCTTTAAAGTAGCGAAACTTCTGATTCCAAAATTCTTTTCGAATTTACAGCGGTACATAGGTTCTTAAAATTGGCGTGGGCAAAAGTAGGTGGGTACAGGAAAGGGGAATCCTGGGTGTGTAGGGAAATTGCCAATGGGGCATGCGCTTAATCGTAATTAAATTAAATTACTTCAGTTTTTCATTTCCTCAGAATAAGTATTCAATAGTAGGTTTTTTTGTGAAAAACATTTTTCCTTAATATTTCCAAAAATTTCCTCTTATCGATTATAATTTTTTTCAAACTGATTTATTTTATTTATAGAACTCAAGACAAAATTCTATCTATCCTTAAACCACCAGGTTGTGGTGATCATGATATTCCATAGGCCTTAAGCCAGATAATTTCGATCTTATGGTAGTATTGTGTGAAAAATAAAGAAAATAATAAAAACTTCACTTATCATTACAGTAGCTAGTGGTGGTGAATATTACTTCCTGCGTTGAGGCAATCTGGTGTTGGCCTTGAGGTTCCTTCACCTGCCGAAACACTTATTAAACCTGTGTGAATGCTGACGTTTTACTTCAAATTAGCGACTTATATGACTTTAATTGCTTCGGGAGGCGCCAGAACAATCCACCACGACAGCAACATGGTGTGAAAGCGTGGCCTCCAGTCGCCTGCACAAACTTACGTGCGTCCGACTACTTGTTACAACCGCCTCCTCTGGTGACGTTTGCTGATTTTCGGGGAAACAATGCAAACTGCCACCATGTTGTCGTATGGGTGGATACTATGAGTCAGCGGTGCAATTTAGGAATTTTTTCACCTCACACAAACGTTCGAGCGGTCCCCGTAACGTCTGAAAAAAGTTTAGTGAAACTTACCAAAACCAACGATAGCAGAGGTGTGACATTAAATTACTCTATAACCTAAATCTGTTACGTTGAGATCAAGCACAATAAGCTATTTTTTTCCTTGTTGATCAAACGCATTTAGTCAGAATATTCTGTACAGCGACAGATTTTTAAATGTTATAGATTTGTTTTGTTATGGTATTAATTTTTATGTAATAACATGAGGTTGTGACTATATATCTTGTCGTACACACAAACTGAGGTAATTAGATTAGTACAAAAGTAAAAGATAGCAGTTTCTTATCAGACAGTATCGTGATGTACTACTTATTAACCTTACTGTCGTTGGTATATCATGATGACTATAAAATATTTTTCGACAATAAGTAGCAGCTATTCGATTTGCGCAAATTAGGGTCGCTTCAGCTTTCGGGAGGAAGCTTTCGGCAGCGGCGAGACCATTAGCCGGAGACGAGAGTGTCAAAGTCAGCAGTGATAAATCGTGTTGGCCTGCAGCGACACCAGATTACGGGCTCAGTGTGTGTGCGGCGCAGAACAACAACGGCCGTGGAGAGGGAAGAATCATCTACTCCATGACCGATATAATGAGAACCGGTGTTAAGCAGAGATACCTTGGAAATTAAACATTATCTGGACCGTAAAATTTTACAATTATTGTTTCAAAATTATAATTTACTCCATAATGGTATTTTACCTCGATAGCATTAGAAATTACAAGAATAACGTAACACTAAGTGTAAAAGAGTCATATGAGAAAAGAAAATGGGAGCCATTGAAGCGGTAAGTAAGCGCTTTCAGAATTTTCTGTGCAATAACATTAACCACAGCGTAGAATATAACCCAAAAAATAACGCATGCTTTAGAAAATAAACTTTAATAGCCAGAGGAGAATATTATCTGAAGTTGTTAGGAGTTACTTTTTATGCTTCTTACAAGTTTCTTGACTGGGTATCCATAAGGGTGCACAACCGTAATTATGTTATAAATATTTCAGCTTCAAAACAGTTATCTCAAAAACAGAGTAAATGCAATCTTATTACAACAAAATTTGTGAAAAAAGATATCCCTCCGAGTCTACTCTTCCATGGAGAAGTAAAAGAATTCAAATTTATCACATATTTTGTTACGTTGTGAAATACTGTCTACAGTTTAATTCTATGCGTGATAATGGTTACTTAACTAATTCAAGCCACCCGTTACTATTAACGATCCATACAATATAGATACCTGGCCACTTGAAGACGGCTTAGGTGAACGCAGTAAAATTGCGGCCTTTCAGTAATATTCAGTACTGAACCAGAAAAATTAAATTAAAATTAAAAAAGAATATGTTCGTTCTCACATATTAATTTACTATTCTCTATTTTTATCTGTTCCTTGGTTTCACGTTTCTCCTTTGGGTTTTGTTTTTATGGGGTAACCTTAAGCGTATTAGTATTATTCATGACACAACAATAATTCATTCGATCTCACTGCAGTAATAAACGTCGAAAAACTGTGGAAGTATAGGGTGTCAGAAAAAATGTTCGTTTCGAGTTATTCCTATTTATGAAAAACAATGAGACGTCATAAAGCTATTACACTTACATATATTTGTTCTCTGCTCTATCTTTTTCAATATTATTAAGAAGGTTTTTAGGCATTCGCCGGTATTTGGGACGATACTACGTCTTTTAGGCATGCTCCAGTTGCCGGGCCTGATATTTGTCGGTTTGGCAGAAGTGAGGTGAAGAAAAGTCTGGGAACATTGGCAGGATTTGGCAGCAAAACAAGGCAATAACAGCCAGGAAGGGCCAGTAGAGTTGCACCAGGCGTCTGAAAGCATAACTGTAAGGAGACTTTTCTCGGAAGGTCGCTCAGCTCCCAATCATTCGAGCCCCGAAACAAATAAAAAACTTTCCACTGGAGATGAGTCGATCGATTAAACTCAGCTGTAACGATGGCTATACGGGAGACAGTAATGAAGAAATTGGAGAATATTTCCCATCATCATGACTAGTGGGTATATAGGACGCCAATCAGCTCCGTTGCAGTAGATAGATGCCGTGTAAAATGATGTAGTAAGAAATCCAACTTAATTCCCTATCTATCCGCACTAAACGAGAAAAGACAATATCTCGTTCGCTAACTAAATTGGGGAAAATGTTATTAAATGGTCGGTGGTATTAGTTCTCGGAAATTAATGAAAAAGAGTTGTTTAGTAAAATTTTGTTAATGATGTTTTCTATTATTGCTACTCTCACTATAGACATTCTATGCACTGCTGATATACTTTCGTTATCAGTAGGAAACGTTTAATGGATTTTTTTGTATATATATTTATTATCCCTTCAGCAAATTTAGCTTTACAGGACAATGTTGAATTTTAAAGAAACATAGCATATGCATTATCATGCTTGAAGTCAGCCCACTTGGTCCCCACAGTAACTACAGAACAGTGATAAAATAAATAGTTTATGACAATAATAACAACATTGCTATCAGTATTAAAAGTAAAATACCGTTATCAATATTAAAAAAGTAATAAAAATGAGATTGGTTTAAAATAATTAAACTTTTGTTCACGGGATACATTTCGTTTTCAGCGATGTGGAGATTTAACAACAAATGATGGAATACAGTTAACAAGCCAAATAGCAATTAGAACATGCAGGGCCACATGTGACACACGGAGTTTTTAATTTGTTTACTGGTTCACTTCTTCTTCTTCTTCGGAGTCACTATTTGACAGTTTGATGGAGTTTCTTTTGTTAGGGCAATGTCAAGTATGTCAGAGGCACCAATTCGATTATTAGAAAAATAGATTGGCCCATGTGGGGCCGACTAGATGCAGCGTCGAGCTGTTTCCTATAGTTTCTTGTTATTGTTCTGCATCCTCAAGCTTGGTGTTTGCTGTTTGTTGAGACCTCCCATTAGTAAAATACACTGATTTTGATCAAATATTGGTAAGACTTATTGTAGTGTCAGCCTACACTTTGGATGTTTATAGGCGGCAACGATTGTTATTCCGGAGTTAGTTTCAGTTTGAATTCGGATTCCAGATGTTTCGATGTCACCGGTGGGTATCGTATAAATCAAGTAATGACTAATGGAGTCTTTAGCAAACACAGCTACACCGCCGGAGGCAATAGGCGCATCACGATCTGTTCCTTAAATTTCATAACCAGTGATTTCAAAAGTGTCATCCGAGGTGAGATGTCTCTTCGTTATGTAGAAAATATAAACATTGTGGTGGTTTACAAATTCTGCGAGCGTTGGTTTCTTATTCTGTACACTAGTACACTGTACACTTAGCTGTGCAATTTTAGAGATATTTACAATATTTTTTTGACATTTTGGCTGAAGCTGGTTACTAACGTTATAATAATCTCTTGAATCACAGGAATAAAAATCAATGTCCAGAGATTAGTTCATGTATTAAGCAGGCCCACGCAATACCTTGCTCAGTGTTGGGCTTGTTGTGTGGTAAGTTTGTGTCTTAAGCTAATGGATTACGGTCTCCTTGTAGTATGTTACTGTAAGAAGGCCGAAAATTATTTTGCGGTGTATGCTGTGAATTGGATTTGTATTTGTTTTGGCGTCATTTTGTTAGCTGTGTGTTTGGGATGTGGCAAAGGGAGCAGAATGGTTGGTAAAGGCGGAAATACCGATGAGGCCAGATTTGATGGTGCGTGCGTTCCAGTCAGCTGTCTATCAGAGTAGCTAAGTTTGTTTTGGTTTAAAGGTTTCTTGACACTTCTAATTTTTACTCCCTCATAATATATTATAACGTGACGGTTTTCTGGGTGGCTTAATTTATTCATAAATTTAATTTTTTTATTATCTCAGATAGCAAACATTTCATTATTTTGAATTTTTTTGGAATGAATAGGGTTCTTTAACGAAAACACACAACATCATAAGCAAGTCTAAAATTGCCATAACTTGGCCATATAATTTCTGAATTCAAATAACCATTGTATGAGAGCAATTGAAGCTGCTTTAATGACAATGGCAATTAAATACTGCACCCCTGTCTATACTACACGTGATCATTGGTAGATAGATAGATAGATAGATATGTTCACTTTGATCTCATGTGAGAATAATCTCGGGGATGTGGAACAGTACATACACTTATTAGTAATGTCAATATTACTATATAATTGATAATATTATATATTGACAAGAAATTAGTTATGACCCATTAGTATAACCAATATTTCCTGTAATCTACAAATACAATCCCGAGTTAGTTAATACTTATTATGTGGAACAGTGTATAAACTTGTTACCAGCATCTAACAACCAGTTATTTTCTTACCAACCAGTTACCACAACTCATAAGCAGTCAATTACTTAAAAACCTGTTAGTATCATAATTTTTTACAGCAGTTTTTGAGTGCATGCTATCCCATGTTAGTTACTATATATGAGTGAAATTTTGTAAACAGTGTAATTACTTCATTTGTCAAAAGTTTCAACAGAAAGAAAAACCATATATCATTTTAGTAATTGTGGACAACTTTGTCACCTTTCCCTTCCATACACCATATATACTATTTTATCAGTCATTCTTAGTTACCAAATTCCAAGAAGAAAATTCTTTTACAGAGTAAAATTGATTCTGAAGCAGAAACTCTTTCAGTTTGGACTTAAAGTAGTTGGGTTTTTGTAGATAACATTTAATTTCTGTTGGTAAGACATTGAATAAAGAAGCTCCAGTAAATGTTAACCCTTTCTGTACAATTGACAGTGATTTGTAATCCTTGTGAATATTATATTTATTCCTAGTATTATGGCTATGTATGTCAGCATTAAGATTGAAGTGTTCAGGATTTTCCACTACAAATAATAGTACAGAGTATACATATTGTGCTGGTATTGTTAGAACACCCAGGTTTTTAAATAGATTTCTGCACGACGTCTGTGGGCTTGCTCCAAAAATAGTTCTTATAGCACGTTTTTGCAATTTAAATACCCTCTGTGCTTGTGACGAGTTTCCCCAGAATGAGATGCCATAAGTGAGCAGGGAATGAAAATATGTAAAATATACTAACTTTCTGGTTTCTATATTAGCTATTCTAGATATTACTCTAAGTGAAAATGTTGCAGAATTCAGTTTTTTAAGAAGTTGTTGAATATGCTGTTTCCAGTTTAATTTGTTATCTATACATACACCCAGGAATTTTGTGAAATTACTTTCATTGATTGATTTTCCTTCTGATATCACATTATAGCTGTCCTTTGTTTTATTTTTTGTAACAAACTGAAGTAACTGTGTCTTTTCTACATTAAGTATTCGTTTGTTGGCACTAAACCACCTGTTAATTTTCTTTATAGCATCATTTGCTGTGTTTTCGAGGTTTTGTGCTGATGGGTCTTTCAACGATATGCTGGTATCATCTACAAAGAGCACCATGTGTTCATTATCACCTAGTATATGTGGGAGATCATTTATATAGATTAAGAACAGCAGAGGGCCAAGAATTGAGCCCTGAGGCACACCACATTTAACTATACCCCATTCTGAGTTTATAACATTTCCTGTATTAGCATCTTTCAGTGATACACATTGCTTTCTATTTTCCAGGTAAGATATAAACCAAAGTCCTGGCTTACCACTAAACTACAATTAAAGAAGTACAGTAAAAGTTCGATTATCCGAGCCGCGCAGGGTAAACCGATGCAAATTTTTGAAATGTGAAAGGGAGCTTTTATGAAGATATGGAATATTTTTCCAACTAGAGCGTGTACGATATTAAGCGTAGTACTGTAGCGCTTCCTGTGTGAAAGTTTATGGTATGGAAAAAACTAATAAGGATGATCTAGCTCAACATAATGTCAATGAACTGATACAGTTAGCCAGCAAACTTCCAGTCGTAAAAGAAATTAACAGTGAAGATATACAAGAGTGGTTGTTGGATGTCGATCAAAATCAGCTTAATGATGATGAAATTGTTAATATGGTTGTCAGCGGACGAGGAGTAGAAGCCGAAGAAGATAAAAACGAAACTGTTCCAAAAATTTCTCATGCTGAAGGTTTAAAAAGAATATAAGCAGCACTTGAGTATATTGAGCAACAGGAAGAAAGCATAGCAGCCCATAATGATGCTACAGCGTTGGCGCTATACTTCCGCTAAGAAGAGAAACAAAAGTATGACACAATTAAAGACTTTTTTGGCAAGAGATCGTAATTAATGTTAAAGAAAAAACTTTATTGCTTCACATATTAGTTTTACACTATAAATAAATTGTATTATTTCAGATTAAATACGTTTTTTGATTCATTGTAACCTCTTTCCTTGACCTCCGGTTATCCGACTTTTTCGTTATCCGAGGTGGTCCCGGTCCCATTTACCTCGGATAATCGGACTTCAACAGTACTAAAATGAACCATTATCAAGTTATTATGGGACATTAACAATTGAGAATCAAATTTAATGAATAAAAGAAATAACAAAGACTCGGCGCTGATTTTATAAACAAAAGTCATTTGAAACATATGCTCCGGCTAAAACTCCTGACTGTTCGATAGATTGAGATTCTTATCCGCAAGTCTCCTTGCCAGGGCCGATACATGGGCAAAAGTGCTTATTTGCATTTTAGTGCACAATTCAAAGTATCTGGTGTCATTTTACCGTATGAGACCGCACTGCTCGTCGTACCACACACTCACACTATCTTCCATCAAAACTAAGTTCCACCTGAACTTGTTAAACACTAATGAAATGTGTCCGTTCACTATTGCCAGTTGATCAGATATGTGTTCCCGATGGCATTCGATGGACCAGTCCCCGTTGCAAAGCTTGCCACTTGCATCGGCAGGTCTTGTTCTCCCACCAACAAAAGTGTTTGCGCCAATGATGTCTCGAGGTTCTTCCTTCAATATCCCGATACGTCGAAACACGAAAAAATATTTTGAACAAAATAGTAACTAGACACTAAAAAGGTAACTATTGGAGGATTACAATCCCTCTTCTCCCACAAATCTCTTCTCTTCACTCTAATTTATTATCATTCATTCCTTTCATGTCAACATTTCAGGGAATCGCTTCTATGGGAATTCTCCCGATTATTCATTGTTTGTCAAAGTCGGTCATCCTGTTCGTGAGAATATGGTAGCACACCCTGTCTTCACTTGAGCACGTAACACGATACGACACGGATAATTCTTGATAGGTTTCCAGGCGCCTTGAATCTTCGTGACTATGAATTCTACATGTAGCAATTCGACACAGTCCATTCACAGATATTTATTCGGCTGACCGCCCAGTATGTCCGTCCTTCCGAAAAATTGCCTGACGTTTGGTAGCTGCTCGTCGGGTAACAGCGGTTCATTTGCCACATAACATCTTTTACTTAAACCACTTCGCAATGAATTTATCTATACTTCACGTACATTAATTGTGATTGGGATATACATCTTTTGAAGTTTGTCGGATGCTCCCCACCGCAATTGATGCATTTCGATTTTGTTGTGCGCGGGTGATTGCATAAGGAGTAACGATGTTCCCCATCACAATGTACACATCGCGAATCAATTATAGGCCTACTGTAGTTTTTTGTGTGACCATAGAAATGACAATTTTCACCCTGAGCAAAGTACGTATTTTGGCTTCTTGCATGGTTCCGCTTTAATATTACAGTGGAACAATATATCTACTTCATATATGTTAACATATTCCTTATTTTCTTCCCGCAAAGGATTTTTATCTTTATTTAGTCTTGTTACTTTAGTCACAGGAAAATTGAATCTCATTAGTTCTTCATCATCTGTTTGTGAATGGGGTAAATTACGAAAGGTTAACGACAGTTGTTTGTATCTGGAGCACGAGAAGTATGGAATTTCTCTTTGATGGTAGCAAAATGTTTTGTTGGCGTTCTGAAAATTCGGATATAGGTGGTTTTTATTTTAATCATCTTTCCTTTAAGTTCGGTTGAGAAGTATTAGTTAGGATTTTTTTTTTTTTTTAGATCTCGAATGAATCTCTGATGATTGTTTACATACTGACGTAAAATGGCGATATTTTATCTACTTCATTGATTTCGATTTTCTCTTCTACCAGTTCTTCGCAATATAAGATTATGAATCTGTTTTTCGTTGATATATTAATTACATATCTCTTTCTAGTGGTCCATTATCTGGAGACAAGGCTGTATGGGGTTGTTGCAAGCTATTTCCACTATTAGTGTGCCGGTGCTTTTGACCGGTTCTTTTGTGATCGTTAACATCATCCATAGAAGACATGAAATTATTTGAGCACTGGGAAGGCTGCGGCTGACTGGCACTTGCCTTAAACTGTTTCTATATTTGGTTCAGCAATGGGTCGAATGTAATGTGATGTCGTGTTATCCCCATCGGCTGTGGTGGTTGAAATTGATGCTGCTGTGTATACTGAACCATCTGTTTTCGCTGCTGGTGGTGG